>JAJQKJ010000033.1:0-104383 GCA_029574335.1 Rana kukunoris | reverse complement strand
AAGAGAACAACGAATAAAAACAAACAAAAAAAAAGAACAGAGAGGGAGGGAAAAAGAGAGAGGAGAGGAGCGAGAAAGAGAGAGAGAGGAAAACACAGAAGAAAAAAGCAAGAGTAATGCAAAAATAGAGACAGAGAGGAACAAGCGAGCACCAAGAAGAGGAGCGAGGACCCCGCGAGAAGCGAAAGAACAACGAGGAGCGGAGAGGAAACAGAGAGGAGAAGAAGGAAAAGAAGAGAGAGAGGAAAAAAGAACAAAGAGAAGGAACAAGAGAGGAGAGAGTGAAAAAGAAGAGGCAGGAAAAGAAGAGAGACGAAACTAGAGAAAACAGAGAGAAAGAGAACCAGACAACAAAAGGAAAAAGCAAATAGGAGGGCCCAAAGGGAACAAGACCGAGATGGAAAAGCAGAAGAGTAGGGAAAACATATAGAGAGACAACTAAGAGAAAAAGAACAAAGAGAGAGGAAAAAAAAAGGAGAGTAGAGAGAGAGAAAAAAAAAGAGGAAAGAGTAAGGAAGAAGAGAGGAGGAAACAAAGAAGCGAGAGAGAGGAAAAAAAGAAGAGAGGGGAAAAAGAGAAGAGGAGGGAAATAGAGAGAGAGAGAGAGGAAAAGACAGAGAGAGCACAGGAGAGAGGAACATAAAGCGAGAGCGAGTCCATACAGACAAGCGGAGCGAGATAAAAAAAAGAGAGCAGAAGCGAGAGGACAAAAAGAGAGAGAGAGGGAAAAAAGAGAGTAGTGAGAGAGGAAAAAGAGTAGAGAGAGAAAAAAGAAAAAAAGAGAGAGGAGAAAAAAGAGGAGGGAAAAAGACGAGAATAAGAGCATAGAGAACTACCACCAAAAAAGAGAGAGAGACAGAGAGAAGAAGAGTAACAAAAGAAGAGCAAGAGCGGAAAAAGAGAGAGAGAGAGAGGAAAAAGAGAGAGCGAGAGCCAAATAAACAAGAGAGAGAAGAGAAACCACAGAAGAGAGAGAGAGAGGAACCAAAGAGAGAGAGAGAAGAGGAAAAAAGAAAATACAGAGAGAGAAGAGGAAAACGAGAAGAAAGAGAGCGAGAAAAAAAGAGCGAGAAAAGGCCAAAAGCAGAGACCCAAGAGAGAGACTAAAAACAGGAGAAGAGAGAAAAAGCGCGAAAGAAAACAAAAGAGAGAGCGGGAGTGAAAAAAAACACAAGGAGCAGAGAGTAACAAAAAGAGACGAGAGGAGGCCACAAAGGAAAAAAAAGAGCAGACGCGAGAGAGAAAAAGGGAAGAGAAGACTCGAGAGAGAGAAAGAACAAAAGAGAGAGAGAAGAACAGAGAAAGCAAAAATGAGAGAGAGAAAAGAAGAAGAGAGAAACCAAAACGAGAGAGAGAAAAAAGAGAGCGAGAGAAAAAAAGAGAGGAAAAAAGAGAGAGAGAGAGGAAAAAAAGAGAAGAGAGGAGGAACAAAACCAGAGAGAGAAACAACGAGAAAACAAAAGAGAGAGAGAAAAAGGAGAGAGAGAGAGAGAGAGAGAGAGAGAGAAAGACAGAGAGAAAAAAGAGAGAGAGCGAACAAGAGAGAGAGAGCAGAGAAAAGAGAGAGACAGAGAGAGAGAGAAACCAAAAGAGAGAGAGAGAAACAACGAGACGCGAGAAGAGAGCAGAGCGAAAAAGAAGAGAGAGGAGAGAGCGCGCGAGAAAGCCGCGCGAGAGAGAGAGCGAAACGAGAGAGAACAAAGAGAGAAGAGAGAGAGAGAGAGTCCTTAGCAGGCCTCGCGAGAGAGCGAAAAAACACTCTCTCTCTCTCTCTCTCTCTCTCTCTTCTCTCTCCTCTCTCTCTCCCAGAGAGAGAGCCTCTCTCTCTCCTCTCTCTCTCTCTCTCTCTCTCTCTCTCTCTCCCCCTCTCTCTCTCTCTCTCTCTCCTCTCTCTCTCTCTCTCTCTCTCTCTCTCTCTCTCTCTCTCCCTCTCTCTCTCTCTCTCCCCTCTCTCTCTCTCTCTCCCCTCTCCCCCTCTCTCTCTCTCTCTCTCCCCTCCTCTCTCTCTCTCTCTCTCCCCCTCTCTCTCTCTCTCTCTCTCCCCCCTCTCTCTCTCTCTCTCTCCCCCCTCTCTCTCTCTCTCTCCCCCCTCTCTCTCTCTCTCTCTCCCCCCCCCTCTCTCTCTCTCTCTCCCCCCCCTCTCTCTCTCTCTCTCTCTCTCCCCCCCTCTCTCTCTCTCTCCCCCCCTCTCTCTCTCTCTCTCCCCCCTCTCTCTCTCTCTCTCTCCCCTCTCTCTCTCTCTCCCCTCTCTCTCTCTCTCTCTCTCTCTCTCCCCTCTCTCTCTCTCTCTCTCCCTCTCTCTCTCTCTCTCTCTCCCTCTCCTCTCTCTCTCTCCCCCCCCCCCCTCTCTCTCTCTCTCTCTCTCTCTCTCTCTCTCTCCTCCCCTCTCTCCCCCCTCTCTCTCTCTCTCTCTCTCCCCCCTCTCTCTCTCTCCCCATTTTTATTTTTTTTGCTGACTAAAATTGTACTGCAAAGTACTTGATGGAAAGTATCGGTACTCATACTGGCCGATAAAAAAACGGTATCATTGCAACGCTAGTTGAAACTAGGTTTGCACCCATACAAAATGAATGGGCTCACATCGCACTGCAAAAATTGCAAGCGATTTGAACAGGAATGCGGTGCGATACCTGTCCATTTTGCATGTGGCTTCTCACACCGCTCCTGTGTGAACCCGGCCTGAAGTCACTATGACAATCCCAGGTTCACAAAGAGCGGTGCGGGAAACATATGCGATTCAGACAGGAATCGCACTGTATTCCTGTTCAAATTCCATGCAAAGGTATTGGCGCAATTGCGCGAGTACTCTAAAGTTTCATTCACGCGTTTGTCGATTTTCATGCAAAATTTGATGTTAATCTACTGCTCCAGATTCCTGGCACTCATTTTTCCACCCAAGAGCACAACTCACACACGTCTTATTTCTTCTACTACTCTGTAAAGACTGACTGAGTCAACAGGTGAGTGCAAGTTAGGATATGTCAGAACACACTGGAGTGCGAATGGCTGTGTGACTCACCGCCATTTTGCTAAACCCCGGGCATAGTTACAAGTAGGTGAGGTTAAAAAAAGTACATCAAGTCCAACCTATGCATTTCGGGAATTATATTGTCACACCTCATATGTTACTTATATGCAACTTCTTTATCAACTATATACAGGGCCGTCATTAATGTTGTTTGGACCCTGGGCAAAAAAATTTTTTGGGACCCCCCCCATGCAATTTTGCTCCCCACCTGCTCTGAGACATACATTAGATATCAGCTAGACTTAAAATCAGTTTACTGTTTCAGATCAGGAAGTGATTGCGATAGGTTGCCAGGTGTTACAGCATATCATTACCACGTACTGACTGGTTGCTAGAGGTTACAGCACACATTACGGCTCACTGATTAGTTGCTAGAGGTTACAGCACATGATTTCTTCTTGTTGATTGGTTGCTAGAGATTACTGTACAGTAATACTGCTCACTGATTGGTTGCTAGAGGTTACAGCACACAATTTCTTCTTGTTGATTGGTTGCTAGAGATTACTGTACAGTAATACTGCTCACTGGTTGGTTGCTAGAGGTTACAGCACACAATTTCTTCTTGTTAATTGGTTGCTAGAGATTACTGTACAGTAATACTGCTCACTGATTGGTTGCTAGAGGTTACAGCACACAATTTCTTCTTGTTGATTGGTTGCTAGAGATTACTGTACAGTAATACTGCTCACTGATTGGTTACATCACATCATCTCTTCACCGCAGAAGGGCCTGATATACATATGAATGTCACCTTTATTTACATATGAATGCTGCGGCCTCAGCTATTTACATATGAATACTCCGTTATTTACATATGAATAACGGTTATGTAAACACAGGATCAACAGGTGAGTCATCTGTACACAACAATAGGGCAGAGCTGGGCAGCATTAGTAGCAGCACTTCACACTGAGACATCAGGACACAGCACAGGACTAAAACTTCAAGGGAAAAGGGAATTTAAACTGGGATAGTTCGCAAGTATGAGGCAGCTGCTTTGGGCCCCACAACAATGACAGCTGCCCAATTTGCCCTGCCTTAAAGACAGCCCTGACTATATAATTACATTTTAATTCGTTTTTTTCCATAGCATTGTTCTGCCGGGAAACATGTTTGACCCCCCAACAGTCCACAAAAACAGTTCTTTCATTGCTTAATCATTTGTTTGTATTTTGCCCAACTGTGAAATAGGATGCAGATCTGTGCTTGTTTAAGTAGAATTCTACATCATTGCAAGCTAAAAGGTATATATAAATATTGGTCGTTTTTTTGTGGGATAGCAGGCTAACATTCATGGTAGTAGGCGACCATCCAACTCCTTTAGACTTTATGGAGCAACATATACACATATATATACACATATATATACAATGTTACAGCAAGGACCGACCCTAACTGTAAGGTTATATTAGCTCCTCCTTGCAGTAGGAATAAAACAAGCAAAAACAATTGCAGCTTTCTGGGTCTTTTCTGTTGTTACCAGAAAAAAGCACCTTACTTAAAGTGGTTGTAAAACTTAAACATTTTTTACCTTAATGCATTAATGCTTACCTGAGCCCTCATTTGATCCAGTGCCTTGCATGTCTGTGAGCACACGCAAGTGCCCCCATGGGAAGCCCCTTCCCATGGGGGCAAGCCCAACCCCAGATAAACCACACCATAATCCCCCCTCCACCAAATTTTTTGGACCAGTGCACAAAGCAAGGCCTATAAAGACATGGATGAGCAAGTTTGAGTTGGAGAAACATGACTGGCCCACACAAAATCCTGAGCTCAACCTGATAGAACACCTTTGGGATGAATTAGTGTGGAGACTGCGAGCCAGGCCTTCTCATCCAACATCAGTGCCTGACCTCACAAATGCGCTTCTGGAAGAATGGTCAAACATTCCCATAGACCAGTGTTTCTCAATTCCAGTCCTCAGGCCCCCCCAACAGGTCAGGTTTTCAGGATTTCCATTATTTTGCACAGGTGATTTGATCAGTTTCACTGCCTTAGTAATTCCCACAGCCTTTTCATCTGAGGGAAATCCTGAAAACATGACCTGCTGGGGGGGCGTGAGGACTGGTATTGAGAAACACTGCCATAGACACACTCCTAAACTTTGTGGACAGCCTTCCCATAAGAGTTGAAGCTGTTATAGCTGCAAAGACTGGGATGCAATTAAAGTTCATGTGCGTCTAAAAGGCAGGCGTCCCAATACTTTTGACAATATAGGGTCCAAAATGTGGTAACCTGTAGCATTCAATCAAATACTTTTCTGTAGGTAGGTCAATAAAATTATAACTACTGTCAAACTTTTTTCAAGTTAAGACCCCTGTTAGTCAGTTTTTTATTATTTCACTTACATTTTATAAATAAATGTTTTAAATGTTCTTAAAGATTACTGTTGTGGCACCTTACACAATAGCATCTAGTGGACATAGCTACATGAGAAAAGCATTGGTTCCAAGAGAGCAATAAGTATTTAAAATGGAGTTCCGCCCATTTTTTTATGTTTGTCTGTGCTGCATGCCCTAATCTCATAGTGTTCAGAATAGACAATTTTTATTTATTTTGTTGCTTGTAAATACCTTTATTTTGTAGTCCTTCATTACTTCCTCCTCCTTATTAGCCTAGGCTATTAAGTCACAAGGCTATTTGCAAGGGTTTCTGGGATAGGCATCATGTTTCCCAGTAGTCCTTGCAAACCTGACTGAAACCTATTACATCGCTTGTGCAGCACTGAGCATGTGCGAGATATGCAAAGCTGAAATCCGGGAAGTCATACAGTCTGGCTTCATGATGCCCACACTTAAGATGGCCATATATATAGTTAATTATAATCTAAATGCTCTAACAACCTAACAAAATGGACCTTAGTTTACAGACTAACTTTACTAAAATACATTAAGCTTGTGTATTACAGGGGTATTTATATTTAAAAAGTGAAATTGTGGGTGGAACTCCCCTTTAACAAAGTATAAAATAAAACGTCAATAATTTGTAACAGAGTCATTTTTGTTAATGCAGGGCAGACACCCCTTAAAGAGGAACTGCAGTTTGCTCACATATTTGTAATAAAAATATCTTAGCCATTCTGAAGCTTCCCTCCAACCACTTTGCATATCATTTTATATATACACTATGATTCTGTACTTGCTAAATATGCTGCAGAAATCTCACTCCACTGAGTCTGGATGTAACAATTTTAATTGTGGGCAGCTGAAGCTTCTGCCTGTTCACTTCCTGAATTTACACAGACACACAGAGGCACATCTCCAGCCCTGCAGCTCTCATTGGCCCTCTTATGACTCGTCATTCCTGGTAAACTCTCACAAGAGTGAGGGAGAGCTGGGCATGATGTCATAAGCCTAGACTTTTTTCCAGACAAGAAACAGAAAGTGGGTTGTATAAGGTATTTACTGGCAGAAAAATTACTTAAACGGGTTGTAAACCTTTGTGTTTTTTCACCTTAATGCATCCTATGCATTAAGGTGAAGAAACACCTTGCAGTGTCCGGCCCCCCAGCCCCCCCGTTTTACTTACCTGAGCCCCGAATTTCCATGAGCGTGATCCCTCGTCGCTCTCTCCGCGGCTTATCGGCTCTTCATTGGATAGATTGATAGCAGTACAGCCATTGGCTCCCGCTGCTGTCAATCAAATTCAATGACGCGGCCCCTGGGGGTGGGGCAGAGTCATACACGCAGCATCTATGGACGCTGAGTGTATGACACGGGGGCGCACCCACAAGGTAACCCCCTTGGGAGAGAGCTTCCCAGAGGGGGTTATCTATTGCGAGAGGAGCCGCCAGAGCCACCGTGGGACCCCAGAACAGGAGGATCGGGGCCACTGTGCAAAACAAACTGCACAGTGGAGGTAAGTATAACATGTTTGTTATTAAAAAAAATGGACGTTTAGTGTCACTTTAAGGTCCACTTTAAACATCCCAAGGAGCACTGTGCAAGCGATAATATTGAAATGAAAGGAGTATCAGACCACTGCAAATCTACGAAGACCTGGCCGTCCCTCTAAACTTTCAGTTTATACAAGGAGAAGACTGATCAGAGATGCAGCCAAGAGGCCCATGATCACTCTGGATGAACTGCAGAGATCTACAGCTGAGGTGGGAGACTCTGTCCATAGGACAACAATCAGTCGTATACTGCACAAATCTGCCCTTTATGGAAGAGTGGCAAGAAGAAAGCCATTTCTTAAAGATATCCATAAAAAGTGTTGTTTAACATTTGCCACAAGTCACCTGGGAGACACACCAAACATGTGGAAGAAGGTGCTCTGGTCAGATGAAACCAAAATCGAACTTTTTGGCAACAATGCAAAACGTTATGTTTGGTGTAAAAGCAACACAGCTCATCACCCTGAACACACCATCCCCACTGTGAAACATGGTGGTGGCAGCATCATGGTTTGGGCCTGCTTTTCTTCAGCAGGGACAGGGAAGATGGTTAAAATTGATGGGAAGATGAATGGAGCCAAATACAGGACCCATTCTGAAGAAAACCTGATGGAGTCTGCAAAAGACCTGAGACAGGGACAGAGATTTGTCTTCCAACAAGACAATGGTCCAAAACATAAAGCAAATACTACAATAGAATGGTTCACAAATAAACATATCCAGGTGTTATGATGGCCAAGTCAAAGTCCAGACCTGAATCTAATCGAGAATCTGTGGAAAGAACTGAAAACTGCTGTTCACAAACGCTCTCCATCCAACCTCACTGAGCTCGAGCTGTTTTGCAAGGAGGAATGGGCAAAAATTTCAGTCTCTTGATGTGCAAAACTGATAGAGACATACCCCAAGCGACTCACAGCTGTAATCGCAGCAAAAGGTGGTGCTACAAAGTATTAACTTAAGGGGGCTGAATAATTTTGCACGCCCAATTTTTCCGTTTTTTATTTGTTAAAGTTTGAAATATCCAATAAATTTCGTTCCACTTCATGATTGTGTCCCACTTGTTGATTCTTTACAAAAAAATTACAGGTTTATATCTTCATGTTTGAAGCCTGAAATGTGGCAAAAGGTCGCAAAGTTCAAGGGGGCTGAATACTTTCACAAGGCACTGTAAAAGGGCCTGCCATGCTTTTGTCTATTACAAGGGATGTTTACATTCCTTGTAATAGGAATAAAAGTGACTTATTTAAAAAAAAAAATGTGTAAAAATAAATAAAATAAAATAAATAAGAAAACAAATTTTTTTTTTAAAGCGCCAAGTCCCGACGAGCTCGCGCGCAGAAGTGAACGCATACGTGAGTAGCGCCCGCATATGAAAATGGTGCTCAAACCGCACAAGTGAGGTATCACCGCAATCGTTAGAGCGAGAGCAATAATTCTAGCCCTAGACTTCCTCTGTAACTCAAAAGATGCAACATATAGAATTTTTTTAACGTAACCTATGGAGATTTTTAAGGGTAAAAGTTTGACACCATTCCACGAGCGGGCACAATTTTGAAGCGTGACATATTGGGTATCATTTTACTCTGTGTAAGATTATCTTTCACAATATAAAAAAATTGGGCTAACTTTACTGTTGTCTTATTTTTTTTTAATAAAAAAAGTGTTTTTTTTCCAAAAAAGTGCGCTTGTAAGACCGCTGCGCAAATACGGTGTGACAAAAAGTATTGCAATGACCGCCATTTTATTCTGTAGGGTGTTAGAAAAAAAAACAATATATAATGTTTGGGGGTTCTTCGTAATTTTCTAGCAAAAAAAAATGTTTTAAACTTGTAAACACTGAGGCCGGGTGTACACACGACTAAATAAATCTGATGAAATCGGTCTGACAGACCGTTATGATCGGATTTGTCTCCTGGGATATATTGGTTGGATCGTGTACACACGATCAAACCAAAATCCCTGCCGGCACACAGCGCAGTGACGTGGAGGTGACGTTGACGCCGCCACGTCACCGAACCAGGAAGTAAAATACTTCCACGCATGCGTCAAATCCATTCGACGCATGTGCGGACAGATATGTCCGCTGGTTAGTGTACTAACCAGCGGACATGTCGGACGGACGGGTTCCCAGCAGACAGATTTTAAAGCATGCTTTAAAATTTGTCTGCTGGAAAAACCTGTCTGCTTACCCGTACACACGATCAAATTTGTCTGCTGAAACGGTCCGTCGGACCGTTTTCAGCAGATAAATTCGATCGTGTGTACGCGGCCTCAGTCTGAAAAACGGGCAAGGTCCTTAAGTGGTTAAAACTGATCATTAGTAGATGGTATAGTTAGTATAAAGTGCATTGTACTGTATTATAATCCCTCTATTCTTTCCATTGTAGAAAAAAAAAAATTTTGATTGGCGTATTCTACTTTTCATAAATCTGAAAATTATAAGTAGATGGTGACACCAAGTGACACCAAGAGTCACATACCAGCTGACTTATCCTTTAGGATCCCAACAGTTTCATCTGTGTGTCATTAGACACCTTATTAATTTCAGAGTGTTTTTTGTATAGTTTTGTTATTTCAGACATAAGGAAATAGAGAAAAGGGTCTAGGCAACTGTTCAAACTGCTGAAACACAATGCTATGAGATAGCTTCCATAAAGTTCATCCTTGTTATTGTAGAGATAATTGACCTGGTGAAGAATGAGAATAATATTACTGGGTGTAAAGCACAAGGCGAATATAAGCAGAAGCAGGATTGTTATTTTAAGGTACATGAATAGTTTCTTGTCTTGGGTCCCCAGAGTTCTTATGATGGAGAAGTAACAGAAAATTATCATGGTGAAAGGAACGAGATACCCAAACACAGCAAGTGATATAAAATAATAGAACTGAAATCTGTCAGCAGAAGTTTTATATATGTCATTGCATGATATAAGCTGATGTTCCTTCAAGTTATATGTCTGCTGCTTTGTGAAAAATGGCATCATGAACATAAGGACAGTAATCCACACGTAGCAACACAGGAAAATGGCACAAGTCCGCTTAGGTAAACTCCGGTAAATGAAAGGGTGGACAATGGCAACATAGCGGCTCACACTAATGCACATGAGAAGAAGAATTGAGCAATACATGTTCCCATAGAAGCATATAGTCACAACACGGCACATCGCCTCACCGAATATCCAGTTGTTCCCATTTAAGTGATATGCCGCTTTGAAGGGCAGCATGAGGCAGAAGAGTAAATCCGATATGGCCAAGTTGGTGTAAAATATTGCGGTGCACACAGTTCTGGTCTTTGAAAACAGCATCCATAAGATGAGTGTGTTAGCAGGAATACCAATAAGTATGACTATGATGTATATGGATGGTATCAGCTTTGTACTTGTAGAGCTTCTTAAATATTTCAAAGTTGAATTGTTGACAATTGTCTCCTTCTCTGATGCAGCTTTCTGGCCATTGGATGTTGTTGACTGCTCTTGATCATCGGTGATAATGGGAATTGGTTCGAAAGGTTGGAAAAAACTTACTCGAAAAGTCCTTATTATTGCTTTGCCTGTCTCATTCTCTGAAACGTTTGAAGAATTGTCTAAAAGAGATAAAAAATTCAAAGATTAATAGTAGTAATATCATTGTTTAAATATTCTTCGACTTATTCTTCTAAATAGTTATGTAGACAACAGTTGTGCAGTGTGACAAAAGCTGTGCATTTTGTCTTACATTATATGCTGTGATATATTGTTCAGGATATTTTATAGATAGGCAACTCCTATCCTCATATTGATTAGTGGTTCCAAATGAATAACTACTGCAGTAGGGAACAGACACAAAACATACACTTGGCATTGTTCTGCATTATTTTGACGCAATTTAAGGTTTTTATACACATAATTAGTGCCGTGTGTACAGTGAGTACAGTGTGCAATACATACAAATAGAATACAATTTAATACAGAACTTACACATTTACTTTACGATCTGATCTCTTTTTTTGTCACTGTTTTGATCACTAACCCTACCTGCTATCACCTTTAACCTGGAACCCGAATGAAGGACAGCTGCTGAGACAAATATAAGCAAGTGAGTGACCCACTCCCAAACCAAATCTCATAGTCCAATGTCCCCTTAGGGGGCTTAAAGTGGTTGTACACCCTGTACAACCACTTTCTACAACCATAGGCTAAGATTGCAGATGTGAAAAAGATATTCAGCGCTGGAAAATAAATTATTAAACTAGAACCTAAACTATGCAAGCCAGCACTGGAGATAATTCATAAAAAATCCCAATAGCAAATATATATAGAAAAAGTACAGCGCAAATATAAACAAATATAAATACTGTGACCAGTATATAAACTAAAAAGTGCATAGAAAATAAATAATCGTGATAATAAGGTCCATGTGTGAAAAAAAAAAAGTCCATAAATCAATCCATCCGCAGCAAGACCCAGTAGACAAAGGATTCCAGAATGGAAGTGAAAAAGATGACACCAAAAGATATCCTCCACCAGTGACAGATGGACTCTCACCTCATTACTTTGACCCGTATGGATCTCAAAGCTTAATCTGTGTAATCAGAGCTTCAGCTGCCAGCTCCCATAGGAAACGAATGGATGAAAATGACACCTTAGATCCGGACCCAATGGCTTAAACCGATCATAACATCATATGGAAAAAGAAACGGGAAAAATCTAGTGCTCTCCGGTAGAAAAAGACTTTTAATCAAGCAATAAAAAGTTGCACTCACATGCAAGGACACTCTGTAAGCCGAGTGTCAGCATAACAGCATGTAACAGCGTGTGTACAGGACCGTCTCTCTGTACTTTGCAGCGATCGTGGGTGACGTTCTGCGTGGCTCCTTCCCCTGTACGCGTACGCGATAAGGGTCCTACCTAGACCCTTATCATTGCCGTACACCCATTATATACTTTCTGCCCAAATTACATAAGAACTCTGAGCGACCGCCGGGCCGTCCCATAGTCAACGGTATAGACTCGGTCACATCCCGACTTGGCCAATACCTTGACTTCTTTCTTCAACCTCTTGTTCACAAAATGAGGGCGTATTTGCGTGATACCAAACAAATCATTCAGATTTTGGATTCTTTGCCATGTAAGCAGAACACTATTCTGATTACTGCTGATGTAGGATCACTATACACCATCATTAGCCATGAGGATGCTGTAGCCTCAGTTCTATGGGCATTGGATAATACCGATATGACTAGTCAACACAGGCAGTTTCTGTCTGATTGTCTTAATTTTTGCCTTTTGAAAAATTATTTTTGGTATAATAGGGACTTTTACCTACAGCGATGCGGGGTGGCGATGGGCGCTCGTTTTGCTCCCAGTGTGGCCAATCTATTCATGGCCCACTGGGAGGATGACGTAGTGTTTCAGGACAGACCCCCACAACTACTGTGTTACAAATGATATATAGATGACCTGATAATGGTCTGTGAGGGTGACATGCTCAGTCTTCAATCTGTCATGAACAAGTTGAATACTAATGACAAAAATATTGTATTAACTTGGACGGTGTCCTACGATCAGATTTCCTTCTTAGACATGGACATTTTTAAAAAGAACAACCTGTTACAAACCAGGAATCATTTTAAGGTCACTGATCGTAATGGCTTTATACCGCTTTCTAGTTGTCACCATAAGCTTTGGTTATGTAATATCCCAAATGGCCAATTTGTTAGACTGCGTAGGAATTGCTCCTCTGAGGATGATTTCCTATCACAAGCCCAAATACTAGCAGAGAGATTTACACAAAAGGGGTATCCCCTACCGACTATCAATGAGGAAATTGAGAAAGTGAGGTCTATGGATAGAGGTACCATTGTTGCTGATAAACCTCCTGGTTTGGTGGCCAATGGAATTCCTAGCAATTATAAATTAATTTTGGACTATAACATACAACACAAAAAATTCGAGAGAATTGTAGCCAAACATTGGCCCATCTTAAAGGGGGATCTGACTTTAGGTCCTGTTCTCCCTGAGTGCCCCCAATTTATATATAGGAAGGCTCCGGCATTAAAGAATTGTATTGCTCCAGGGGTCATAGATCCACCAATAGTTGCCCAACCCAGGTTATTTGATTTCTTATCAGGTTTTTACGCCTGTGGCAGGTGTGCCACTTGTAAACATGTTAAGAAAAATGTCAAAAAACAAAAAACTTTTACCTCCTCGGTCACGCATGTAGAGTACCCCATCAAAGAATTGGTCACGTGTACCACTGAAGGGGTTGTCTATATGTTACAGTGTGAATGCGGACTACAATATGTGGGGCGCACTTCTCGAGCACTCCACGTACGGATAGGGGAACATATTAGCTGTATTAAAAGAGGTATCAAAACCCATAGCGTATCCAGACACTTCAGACGACACCATCATCGTGACCCTAAGGGGTTAAAATTTTGGGGGATAGAGAAGGTGTCAAAACACTGGAGGGGTGGACACTTTATCAGGCAACTGAGTCGTCGGGAATCCTTCTGGATTTTTGAGCTCAAGGTAGCCTCCCCGGCTGGTTTGAACGTAGAGTTCGACCTAAATTGCTTCATCTCAGATAGATGAGGTGAATTATAGGGGGACTGATGTTTTTTTCTGGAGTATTTTAATTTGTAATTTTTATGGCAATTTTAAAGTCAATTTTATTTATTTATTTTATTGTATTCTATTCTATTTTCATGTAATTCTAGTCTTCATTGTTCTTTTTCCAGATTGTATCTGTAACATGATTATACATTCTAACAGTATTGTTTGCTCATGATGTTGTATCTCTAGTTGTACAGTTATCCATAGCTGATATTGAGTATAGCCTTCTCTGCATATTCACTTAATGTGGCGATTGTGGCTGACGTTTTTCTATTTTAATGATATTCTTACATATTGGCATATAATTTAGAGTGTATTCATGCCATATATGCACCAAGTTTATCTAATTTTACCAATAAGGATTATGTTCTAAGACGTGATTAGACTCCTCCGGTGAATTTTATATTTAATATTTTTCCTTTTGTTTACCGGACTAAGTCTGACTGGTCACTGTTAGCCATACATAACCATTGCTTTTAATAAACCCTTATCTCAGCCTCTATTCCGGAGCATTGGCTCCTCAGATTAGCTGTAGCTGCTGTTGTGGGCGGCGTCTGCATGCTGTTGTGATTGTGGGATATGCTGAGGCTACATATAAATATAGGTCAAGTGGGACACTCGGCTTACAGAGTGTCCTTACATGTGAGTGCAACTTTTTATTGCTTGATTAAAAGTCTTTTTCTACCGGAGAGCACTAGATTTTTCCATATGATGTTATGATCGGTTTAAGCCATTGGGTCCGGATCTAAGGTGTCATTTTCATCCATTCGTTTCCTATGGGAGCTGGCAGCTGAAGCTCTGATTACACAGATTAAGCTTTGAGATCCATACGGGTCAAAGTAATGAGGTGAGAGTCCATCTGTCACTGGTGGAGGATATCTTTTGGTGTCATCTTTTTCACTTCCATTCTGGAATCCTTTGTCTGCTGGGTCTTGCTGCGGATTGATTGATTTATGGACTTTTTTTTTTCACACATGGACCTTATTATCACGATTATTTATTTTCTATGCACTTTTTAGTTTATATACTGGTCACAGTATTTATATTTGTTTATATTTGCGCTGCACTTTTTCTATATATATATATATATATATATATATATATATATATATAGATTGCAGATTCCTTGGTTACTTGGCTGTAAAGTATAGTAGGGTTTAGCCCCTCTTTAATAAAGGAACTTCACTCCCCCCAAATTCTACCTTGCCAGTTGAGCTGTGTCTCTCTTGAGATACAGTGTACTGTATACAGTACATTTGCCTGTCCAGCAGATCCAGCATTGTTCTGGAGAGATCTGATGTCTGTTCCTGTGTCCCTCGCTGCCATCTTATTCCTCCAGCTGGAGCAGTACATGTAATTTTGGCCTATGCCAGAATGCTGCCCAAATTTATTTTGCCTATTATTGCAGAGGGAGGGTATGAGGCAGAGAATTAAAGTGAATTTGCAGGGTGAAATTATTTTTTAAATTCATTTATTTTTATTTGATTTTCTTTTTGTTTATCTTGCTCCAACAAACAATTAATCGGGTATCAAGGTTACAAAATACAAAAAAGGCAACAGAATAATCATCAAGGACTAAGTATACTGCTATTTTAACTAACCGAGGATATCTGTTATCTACTAGTTTCCTGTGCCGATACTCTTGCATCTCCCTTCCCCCCCCTCCCTACCCCATCCTTGAAAAGCGTACTACCCTCTTGGTTACTCACCCGATGAAAAGAGAAGACCATATCACTGTATTCTTGCCTCTTTATTTTATATCTGGGACCATCTTCCCGGGGAATGCTGCACCCTGTGGAGCCTCCCAGCGACCCTGCTCCACGGGCAACGGGGTGCGTGGGTTATTGGAGACCGTTACTGATGAGGGGCGTTGTATGCCGGAGGGCCACGCCAGGAACTGACACCGGGTCCCCCTACAAAGGGTTCCCAACAGCCCTCAGCCAAGGCCCCCACAATCTAGCAAATTTCTCATAGTTCCCCTGTTTGGTGAGCTACACTCTTTCACTTGAAATAGTTACCTTCATAGTCGCTGCCCAATTTTCTACGGACGGGGGAGCATGTGCCTGCCATTTTTGGGCTATTATCTTATGTGCCTGGAATAGGCATCTCAATACTGCTTCCAGATTGCCTTGAGGGACTCTGTTATCCTCCATACACCCCAAGAGACAGGTCATAGCCACTGGGTCGAGAGAGGACCCAAATGCCTTGTTAATCCTCTCTATTATCTCCACCCAGTAGCCATATAGCTTTGGAAACTTCCAAACCATATGTATAAGATCCCCTTTAGCTTTACACCTTGGGCATTTGTTGTTTCGCCTCCACCCTAGTTTGAACATCTTGTGGGGGGTGTAATATACCCTGTGTAGTAAGAACAGGTGGGACAGTCTCTGCGCAGGGGCAATTAAAACCAAAGCTCCTTGTTGTAAGATCCTTTCCCACTGTTCAGGTGATATTGTTTCAACGTCCCTTTCCCACCCCTCTTTGCTCTTGGACGGGCCCGCTCTACTTATTGCTCTGGCCCCCAGACTGTTATACATTGCTGAAATTAAGCCTTTAGCTGAGCTTTCCTTGATTACTTTAAGAAGGGCGGGGATCTGGGCCCATATAACTGTTTGGGAGCTGAATTGTGCTTTGATGGCACGTTGGTACTTAAAAATCTCCATTGGCGACGGGTTTTTTATTTTTTTATACCTTACCAGTTTAGAGTTACAGAGAAGATCTTGTGCTAGAATTATTGTTCTCACTCTAAGGCCGCGTACACACGACCCAGAACCTCGACGGGCAGAACACATCGTTCCGCCCGTCGAGGTTCTCTCCCGGCCGTCGAATTCGGCGACCCGCCCGTCGGGAATGGCAACCAGCCATTCTTCCAGGCGGGCCGTCGAGAAAAAAGAGAGCGTGCTCTCTTTTTCGGCTCGACGAGCTTCCCGACGGGAAGCTCGCCGAGACCGTACACACGGCCGAGGTCCTCGCTGGAATGCACATTCCAGCGAGGTTCTCGCTGATTTTCAGCGAGAACCTCGGCCGTGTGTACGGGGCCTCACGTTTGTGTCGATCCCTCACACGTGTGGTTTAAACACCATTTACATATTCTGGTGTGAACTGCATATGCGTTTGTTTCTGCGTACGAGCACGAGGGGATGTGGGCACTTTAAAAAACATTTTTTTTAATTGTTTATTTTATTTTTACACTTTCTCTTTTTTATTTTTGTATCACTTTTAATCCTAATACAAGGAAACTAAACATCCCTTGTAATAGGAATAGGGCATGACAGGTCCTCTTTACGGAGAGATCTGTGGTCTATAAGTCCCCACATCTCTCTTCTATGCTGGAAAGTTTATGATAAAAATCGATATTGATTTTCAGCTAAAAAAAACAACAGTGTTTACATCCGCCAGTGCAGGAAGTGATGTCATGTCACTTTCAGCCTCTGAGGGTCATAGAGAAGGCCATCTGGTCCACGGCCGCTGGCTGATTCATTCTCTGGCTCCCTGATCGTAAAGGTGAGTCAAGAGAAGCACCCCCCCGTCACCTGTAAAAGCAATCAAGCAGCTAAACAGTCGCTAGGGTGGCTTTTTTTACATTGCAGGGAATAGTCTGCTAAAAAAAGATATCCGTATGATGCCTGCAGCTGCAGGCATCATTCAGAGTGCACCACTTAGTCTAGGACGTCATATGACGTCCAGCTAAGGATAAGTGGTTAAATAATTGTTAAAGAGTAACTCCACTTTTGTTGAGAAAAAACATTCCCCTCTGGGTAATCAATGTACATTCCAATAATTTTAACAAACTTTGCGGCAGATTGTTATTCTGAAGAAATCCCTGTGTATTTGTCTGTGCCCATGTGGCAAAGTGAATCTAAAGGGACTGGTTTCATAATTATCAATCAGCTGCTGCACCTGCAGGGCACTAAAAGCTGCTGGGCCTGCATCCCTTTAGTCATGTTAACCTATTGGGAGTATCTCACCAAAAATGAATTTTTTGTTGCAGGGATACCTGAAATTTTAGTACAGACTCCTGGGAAAATTGTTGCGCCAATCACACAAGCAGGAAATTATGTTTCTGGGGGGCGTTCTGTACACATTCAGGTAGCCATATTGCATTGCATTTTACAGAAAATTACAGAGCTGCAGATTGAAAAGGAAAGATAGTTTTTAATAACATTCAATTACAATATGACTTGTTTCGCAATTGCATATGCTATAATATTTTTTTCTACACGAATGTGGAGTTACCCTTTCATTTTGATTAACACTTAATTTTCTGATAAATTAGATTATTTACATATTTTTGTTGGCACAAAAAATATGACTATAATTTTAAAAGAGAAGTATGTTGTAACGGTCACCACCGTTTTACGACCTTCCATCAACCCAAGACAGCTTATACGACACTCCACAATCCAGCAGACACGATCCATATAATTCCCTCAGAGAGACGAGACATACGCTCTGTGCTTTCTGGTTTCAAATGTATAAACGCTTTTAATGGTATCTTAGCTTACTTATACACAGTACAGCATATTAGGCTGCGTACACACGTCCGAGAACCTCGTCGGGCTAAACTCATCGTTCCGCCCGACGAGGTTCCCGATGAGCGGTCGGAAAAGCTTGTCGAGCCAAAGTCCTCATTGAACAACGAGGAAAAAGAGAGCATGCTCTCTTTTTTGGCTCGACGAGCTTCCCGACGGGACGCTCGTCGAAAGTGTACACACGACCGAGAACCTTGGCAGAATATGTCTCCCAGCGAGCTTCTCGCTGGATTCTGCCGAGAAGCTCGATCGTGTGTACGGGGCCTCTAAGTTAATCACAGGAACAGTGAACTCTCCACCCACACATCACACCATGGGGGGCTTCAATCACATTATTTTAGATAATGACATCAAGTTGAGCAAATTACTAATCGTAACAGAATGCATTATCCAGACAGCCTGGCTCCGCATATAGCTTGACAAGTTCCCCTAAACATAATTGACATGCTAATTCACTACACCTGAAGAGAGACGTCTGACCATTAGAGTCACAACACATCTATCATCAATGGGCTTTTCACAGTGTTAGTATCACTCAATTAGTTCCCCTCTATCCATATCTTAAACAGACTTACTGTCTCTGACAAAAAGGTATTCACACCTGATCATCAATGGGCTTTAAACAGTGTTATCACACAATGGAAAGGTCTTAGGAGCAGACCTGAATTAACACCTCTACATCCTTACACAATGGACAATGGAATATCTTAGGAGTCTATTGACCTGGTTTGGGTCAACATTAACCAACAACTTGTAATATCTCAAGATCTCCTGCAATACATGAATTATTATTTATCAGCCACCCTATGCCCAAAAGGGGCACAGTGTGACCTTAGACCCAAGATTCCTTAGTGCCACTGGCACAGGAGTATCCCCCATCCCTCAAAAGTCTCTGGGCGTCACGGGTCACCCCGTTACATCTCTCCCCTTTGGGTGGGAGACGGACACAGGAGGGAACCTCAAACGGGTTGACTCCGAAGTAATAGGATTTTTTATGACAGCTTACCTGTAAAATCCTTTTCTTGGAGTACATCACGGGACACAGAGCGGCAATCCATTACTATGTGGTTATAGAGTCTACCTTCAGGTGTGGACACTGGTGTAATTAACTACACAGGAAGTTCCCTCCCTATATAACCCCTCCCATACTGGGAGCTCCTCAGTTTTTGTAGCAAAGCAATAAGTGTCCCAATATCCCCAAACAAGAGGGGCGGGAGCTCTGTGTCCCGTGATGTACTCCAAGAAAAGGATTTTACAGGTAAGCTGTCATAAAAAATCCTATTTTCTTTATCGTACATCACGGGACACAGAGCGGCAATCCATTACTATGTGGGATGTCCGAAAGCAATGCTTACTGAGGGGAGGGAGACACAAACAACGCAGGCCGCCATCAGATGTGAGGATCTATAATGCTGCCAGATGCATACTGCGCCAAAAAGCTGCATCCTCTTGCCCTCCTATGTACATCTGACAAGAATCAGTGAACCTAAGCACAGATGCCAAGTTGCGGCCCTGAAAATCTGCGTCATAAAGGCTCGGTAATGCATCGCGCATAAAGCGCTTACTATCCTGGTACAGAGCACCCCCCCCCCCCCCAAGAAACAGGGGGAGTCCCACTCTCCGAACCACAAGCCTGAATAATACCCTGATGAATCAATCTTGAAAACAGTTGATTTTAGACGCTGCCTGCCCCTTCCTGGGGCCTGCTGGTAGCGCAATAACATCAGCTTTCCGTATCCGAGCAGCCGCTTCAGATAGGCCTTGACCCTTCTACTCCAAAGGAGAGAGTGTAACCATTTTAATAGCTGAACTGAACACTGCCTGCCCACATCTAGGGTCTTCTGGTAGCACAATAAAAACTTCATATTTCTATATCTGAACCTTCAGATAGATATTTAACTGCTCTCATCTCTACTGAGAGAAAGCAATAACCTTTCCTTCCGAAAACAAGGTTTTGAAAAAGGGGAAGGTAAGAATATCTAGATTCAAATGAACACTAGATCCTTCTAGTAAATAAGGCTGGGTGAGGATTAACATCACCCTACTAGTAAGAATAAGTATGGTTTTATACCAAGAGGTTGCCAATACTGAAACTCTCTTGGAGGCTACCACAACCAAGAACACCAATTCCCTTGTTAAAGGCTGAAGGGAAATATGGTGCATCGGCCCACAGAGCTGACCCTGTAAGCCGACAAAACTAGAGCCAATCCTCCAAGCACAAGGGCGACTAAACTGGTGGACTTATGCGCGTCACCCCTTGTATAATGGCTCGGAACAAAGAGTGTGAAGCAAGCGACCTTTGGAGGCAAGGCCGAGATCGGATCCTTGATGTAACTTAAGGCTGGCTCCGTCTCCTTTCCAAATGCAGGAAGGCAGGAATTTTATCTTTGACAAACTTCCAAGGATGACAAACTTCCAAGGATGCCACCATATGTTTCATACCAGGAACATGGGCTCTCCCGATCCTGGGATATCTGGTCCTGGAGGCCAGCCTTCCTGTATGAATCAAGGAAGTGCCGTTGATTCTAGAAACCCTGATCCTGAAGAATGTGGGCTAAAATAGCCAGACCATTAATTCACCTGTTGCACGACAGGATGTAATACCCCCTTCGAAGTAGGCCTGGACAAGATGTAAGGGACCGTGGGTCCTCTACTACCACCCCTACTGTCCCTGCACAGAAAAGGTCGTCAGGGCTATGCCGAGTAATCAGGCCAGCTTCCGCCATCCTCTAATGTTGCATGGAAGCCACAAACGCCACGGCACTGGGGGAGAGACATAACCAGTGACCACTGGTCCCACCAGATTACTAACACATCTGCCCGCATGCGGGTGGATCCCTTGTCCTTGACCTCAAGCTGTTCAATTTCTTGTTGAGCCTGGACGCCAATACATCTTCTGTACAGGGTACTATTTCTGTGGCCCTTGGTCAGGAAAACAGTCGGGGTGTAGAGGTCCTTCTTCTGGAGACACTTGTTGACGGCTACAGCGAATCGCCTGCCAATTCTGCATTTCATGAAATGACGAATGTCAATAGGCAAGGCACAAGCTCCTCCTTGGTAAATTAAGTAAATCACTTAATATGGTATAGTCTGATTGAACTCTGACCGAACCAACCAGCCCCTGAACGTTCAGGCCCCTAAGCCAGATGCTCCCTCGGTAGCTCTAGCTGACAGATAAGGCTCCCTTGAAGCTCGACTACTTCCCCTGGGCCAAGGTCTCTTCCTGACCTGGCAAACCCTTTAGTTAAGAACCACCAAGAGGAATTCGAGCCTATCTCTGGGACCGGTTCTTTGGATAATGCTAGGTCAAGATCCACTCCTTCTAGGCCAACACAATACTGTTTATAACAGTCCTGAATAAAAGTATAGGGAACTGTCTTGAATGAAGCAGCATCTTCTCTAGTGCCTTAAGCAGAAAGCCAAAAGTAAGGAACTGTTCCTTGCCGTAACCACCTAGACCAGCTTTCTTATAGCGATGGTCTTGTCTTAGGCCAAAAGTACTCTCCTGGTGCAAAACATACCCAGCTTCTTGTCAATAAAGAATGTATCTTTAGACTGGAATCCTAACCCAGGAGATCCAGATACCTGACCCTGCTGGACACCCTTAGGTCCAGCCATGCTGCTGACTGATCCATCAGCAGGAGTCTGCTTCCTTATGCCATTACTGCTATACCCTGGGCCTACAGACCTGCTAGAGGCGGGCCCTAGCACCCTGACAACCCAGACACGGATGCTAACCCAAAAGGGCAAGACCACCAACTGGAGATAGTGCTGTTCCCCTGCACAACGCAGACAACCTCTGCAGTCCCAAGTAAATAAACACATATGCAACTGGCTCCCCATATGTGTATGTGGCAAGTGTTAAAGCCATATGCCTCAATGGAGGCGTGTGTACATGGCAGCGTGTGTTCATGAAAGCATGAAATCATATAAATATGTCTCACGCCAAACATGCATATAGCATGTGTGCTCTGGAACGAGCATCCTTGCAAGCAAGCAAGCAAGCAAGCATGTGCTATAAACGTGTTATGCAACAATGTGCAACATGAACCCATGCAGACACGTATCTCTATGCAAACACAAGGCATCCTGTATTGCTTAATTAAGCCACCATGTGCAACTTTAAAGTAACCATGCATGCGATTCAGCATCTTCCATGCGATCAACATCTTATGCATTTTAAGCACTACTGTGCGGACAAGAACCCTTGTGTGACCAAGCACCCCTGTGCGTTCCAACATCCTTATGCACCCAAGCATCTTAATGCGACTTTAGGCATTCCTGTGAAACAAGCCTATGTGATCAAGTATCCCTGGGTAATCCAGGACTCTGTTGATCCAACAACCATGTGTGATCCAGCTTCTTTTTGCATTCAAGCATCTTTAAGCGATCCCTTTAGGCCTTGAGTACTCCAGGACCTGGGTGATCGGGTAATCCTGTGTGATTCAGCATTTTTATGCCTTCAGGCCTCTTTATGCGATTCTAGGCATTTCTGTGGGAACAAGCCTCTTTGCGTGACCAAATATCCTTGGGGAATCAAGGACTTGGGTGATCATGTAATCGTGTGTGATTCAGCATGTTTATACCTTCAGGCCTCTTTATGCGATTCTAGGCATTTCTGTGGGGACAAGCCTCTTTGCGTGACCAAATATCCTTGGGGAATCAAGGACTTGGGTGATCATGTAATCCTGTGTGATTCAACCTTTTTATGCATACAAGCATCCTTTATGCGATTCAGCATTTTTATGCATACAAGCATCTTTATGCGACTTTAGGTACTTTTGTGGAAACAAGCCTATTTGTGTGACCAAACATCCTTGGGTAATCCAGGACGCTGATGATCAGGTAACCATGTGTGATCCAGCATCTTTTTGCATCCAAGCAACTTTATGCGATTTTAGGCCTTTCTGTGGAAACAAACCTCTTCTGTGTAACCAAACATCCTTGGGGGAAACAAGGACTTGGGTGATCCGGTAATCATGTGTGATTCAGCATTTTTATGCATACAAGCATCTTTATGCGACTTTAGGTACCTTTGTGGAAACAAGCCTATTTTTGTGACCAAACATCCTTGGGTAATCCAGGACGCTGATGATCAGTTAACCATGTGTGATCCAGCATCTTTTTGCATCCAAGCAACTTTATGCGATTTTAGGCCTTTCTGTGGAAACAAACCTCTTCTGTGTAACCAAACATCCTTGGGGAAACAAGGACTTGGGTGATCAGGTAATCATGTGTGATTCAGCATTTTTATGCCTACAAACGTCTTTATGCGATTCAGCATTACAAGCATCTTTTATGCGACCTCTTTTGTGGAAACATGCAGCACCATATAGACAGAAACATGTATGTTTATGCGATCCACAATAGAATCTGCTCTGTTACTTGTTTTTATCCCACATGCATTCCAAACTCATGTATGTTATGCAACATGCGGACTGGTAAAGAGGAAATTATCCTCTGCAGATGTGTGTTTCCTCAATTAAGAGACATTAGCAATGTGTGCCCGCAACTGTGCATCCCTCCGATGCATTTGGTTAGCCTGAAGCCGACACCAGGCTGAGGATTATATGGAGGTCTTACTAGCCACCTATAGGAAAACCTCTCTTTACACTCTAAGGAGAAGATAGAGGTGTAATCAGAACCTGTAGGGCTTTTGATAGCTTCTCCTTGTTAGGCTGCAGCTCCTGTCTCCTGTCCTCTGACAGTGAAACTTTTATCCAAGCTTTTTAATCCCTTTGTTTCAGGATTAAAGCAGGAAAAGGGGGACACCCCCTTTTTTTTATTTATTTTTTTCTTGCAAAACACAAAACACATGCAGAGTGATTGCAATGTTGGGGGAAGGCTGCATTGCCTGACAGGTCTGATGGCTCAATCTATGAGCTGTTTATGTCTCTTCAGAGGAGAATAAGGGTCCATCAGGTTCAGGTGGCGATCCCTCTTTATATTCCTACCCCTGACCTTATTCAATGGGGAGACCAAGTCCTAAGCTAAAGCAGAGGCACTTAACCCAGGTGCATCAAATAGCTGAATTTAGTCTGACACAATGCCTTCTAATCTGCACAGCTAGATGCGAGTAGGCGTCTTAGATGAATCTGTATCCAACTCACACAAGGTGCTTACGTTTGTGTCCCCCTAGCTTTACAGAGCTCTGACGTCCGGGCCCTTTGAAGAGCCTTCTCTGCGACTGCACTGAGCCGCTGAGCACGTGCAACATGGTAGAGCCTGAAGCGGAGGAAGTGGGACACAATAGATCAGCTAACACTTAAGCTTCCGTTTTCTGGAAAGCAAGGTAAGCAAAATCATCAGGCATGTCTTCTACTGCCCATAGTAGTGGAAACACAGATAAGACTTGCAACTACTCACGGAAGACAATCCTTTGTATAGGATTAAGGGCATATATTTTTTATTTTTTTATTTATTTTTTTTATTTATGTACCGGCCCCTTCAAGGGGAGATATATAGGTACTGCAGCCATCCTGTCTAACAGACATGGTGGGCCAGGCTGCATGCCGGCTAGGGGAGGTATATGGGTGCCCTGAGCCATCCTGTCTCAGAAGACATAGTGGTTTACATTGCCCATGCATAGAAGCATAATATAGGCGAGACCCAAGTCCCCCACGGAGGACCTACTGTCGAACCAAGTCCCGTAGGCCCTCCTCTTACCTTCTCAACGCTGCAGGGTATTGCCAAGCAAGAGGCCCAATCTTCCCCCTTCACCGTGGGTATTGTCCTAGACCTTCAGGGACCGGGGTCCATGGCAGGAACACCAACTCCCCTGGACCTATATAGCATCCTGGCAGCAGAAAAAACATTTGGTCCTTAGAAGGCACAAAGTTCTGGAACCCAGGATCCAGCCCTCCGCAGAGAGGCATTATAGGCTAAACCTCGTTCTTCGTACCGAGGCCCGGGTACCGTCCACTTTGGCTATGAAGCACCTTGGACGGATCCGGATTTATGGAGGTTTTTTACATCCAGCATGGATCCCTCCAGTGGAGCTCCTAAGAGCACATGTTCACTCGTGACCAACACCTTAGACACTGATGAAAAAACTGAGGAGCTCCCAGTATGGGAGGGGTTATATAGGGAGGGAACTTCCTGTGTAGTTAATTACACCAGTGTCCACACCTGAAGGTAGACTCTATAACCACATAGTAATGGATTGCCGCTCTGTGTCCCGTGATGTACGATAAAGAAAAGTCAGTAGTTCCAGTCTCTCCAATGCTGGTATCCATACCGTACCCCAAATAAATTGCTCCAAACAGAGCAATACTCACCCTGCCAACCTCTGCCTCTCTCAGAGACCATGTCCGCCGCTGTGGAGAGGCCTGGACTGGCCCTTCTCCCTGGAGTCCTTTCAGCCACTGGAGAGAAGACAGGGTGGCTGGGCTCAGTCCATCATGCTGTTGGGGATCTGGGCCAACTGCCCCTGAACTGAAGTCAACTGAAGTCCCATCCACTAGTGCTAGGTGAAAATCCCCTGGTGCTTGCAAAGCAGACATCCTCCTGTCTCAGTGCCGCACCATTTTCTGGGGTGGTCTCAGTGAAGACTGAAGTCCCATCCACTACCCCAGGACCTCCCTCTCCTGCTAGTTGAGAGCAGAGGCTTGTGGCACTCTGCCCTGATGCCAGCTCTTCCACTGGGTTGATGTGAGTGGAGACCACAGTCCTATCCACTACCACAGGGACCCCCTTTTCTGTTAGTTGGGAGCAGAGGCCCGTAACACTCTGCTCTGTTGCCAGCTCTTCCACTGGGTTGATGTGAGTGGAGACCACAGTCCTATCCACTACCACAGGGACCCCCTTTTCTGTTAGTTGGGAGCAGAGGCCCGTAACACTCTGCTCTGTTGCCAGCTCTTCCGCTGGGTTGCTGTGAGTGGAGACTACAGTCCCATCCACTACCACAGGGATCCCCCTCTCCTGTTGGGAGCAGAGGCCCGTGACACTCTGCTCTGTTGCCAGCTCTTCTGCTGGGTTGCTGTGAGGGGAGACCACAGTCCCATCCCCTGATGGCCGCTCAAGCTGCAGTTGTGTACAGCGGCCAGTAGCATCCTGCTCTGTTGACAGTGATTCAGCTTGGAGTAACAGCTTTACCACCTCAGCTTGTTGCTGGGGAGAGGGGCCAACCGCCCCGGCTCCCTGGAACTCCACACCATCCGCTTCGGCTTTAGGGATGGCAATCTCCATATTTTTCACTGCAGATTGATCAGCCAGGATTTCAGAGTTGTCATCTGAAATTTCCTCATAGTCCCAGGCAACGGGAGCCCCAACCTGCTGCTGAGCAGAGTCTAGCAGCTGTCTGTAGGCGATTTCCAGCTCCTATTCCTGAATGGCCAGGAACTCCAAATCTTCCTGTAACCAGTGCCCTTCCGAGATATTCAACTTTTCCTCTCTGTGCTCCATTATTTCCTCCAAGCGCCACTCCTAATCACCCCCGAAGTCTGGATCACTAGACATCCTCCAATACAACAATCCCAGGCCATCATAGTCATAGCCTTCTGTGTGGCTGTCATCCGCTGACCACGGGCACTCTTGGGTTACATACCACCGGAGGGCTCTGTAGCTTTCGTCCAATCGCATCTCTGCCCGGATCAGCCTGCTTAACTCCGCTGTCCACTCCTGCTTTGGTTGTTCCCCCAACAACGGCATTCGTACATCATACTGCGTCCAGTACCTTACATGGATGGAGGGCAGGACCTTTCCTTGGTGTTGCTGCTCCAGAGCTAGCACTTCCTTCCGGATTTCGAAACGAATCACATCCGACCATCCCAGCAAAACCTCCTCTGATACTGGTCCTCTGTGTTGTATCCGCATCTCTTGTAACCTCCTTTTGAATTCCTCTTCCATGGAGACTGGTATCTGCACCTCTCCTCTCTCTTCAGTTGGTGCTGCTGTGACTTCAGCTGCTGCAGCACCTCTTTGATGTAGCCAAGTGGCATCCACAGCTGCTATAACCAGGTCTACGATCTCTGGTGGAGGATTAGGACCATATTGTGCCAGTCCACATCTAACAGCCCGATCAAAACTTTCTTCCTCGGGTGTCCTGTCTGTTACGCCGGGCCTTTCAGCTCTATCCATTTTGACAAGTTCTGCAATAATGTCCCTTTTCTTACGGTTGCTGGCCGGTCTGCCCCGGCTCTCCAGTAAGTCCATGAGGGAAGAGAGCTTCAGCCGTTCATACAGCGTCTCCATTGTCCTGTGTCCTTGTAGCCGTCCTTCTGGCGATGGAATCATCCCACTGCTGTGCCATCACTGTAACGGTCACCACCGTTTACGACCTTCCATCAACCCAAGACAGCTTATATGACACTCCACAATCCAGCAGACACGATCCATATCAATTCCCTCAGAGAGACGAGACATACGCTCTGTGCTTTCTGGTTTCAAGTGTATGAACGCTTTTAATGGTATCTTGGCTTTCTTATATACAGTACAGCATGTTAAAGTTAATCACAGGAAAAATGAATTCTTCACCCACACATCACACCATGGGGGGGCTTCAATCGCATTCTTTTAGATAATGACATCCAGTTGAGCTAATTACTAATTGTAACAGAATGCATTATCCAGACAGCCTGGCTCCGCATATAGCTTGACATGTCCCCCTAAACATAATTGACATGCTAATTCAATACACCTGAAGAGAGACGTCTGACCTTTAGAGTCATAACACATCTATCATCAATGGGCTTTTCACAGTGTTAGCATCTCCGACAAAAAGGTATTCACACCTGATCATCAATGGGCTTAAAACAGTGTTATCACACAATGGAAAGGTCTTAGGAGCAGACCTGAATTAACACCTCCACAGCCTTACACAATGGACAATGGAATATCTTAGGAGTCTATTGACCTGGTTTGGGTCAACATTAACCAATAACTTGTAATATCTCAAGATCTCCTGCAATACATGAATTATTATTTATCAGCCACCCTATGCCCAAAAGGGGCACAGGGTGACCTTAGACCCAAGAGTCCTTAGTGCCGCTGGCATAGGAGTATCCCCCATCCCTCAAAAGTCTCTGGGCGTCACCCCGTAACATATGTGTTTGTTTGTTTTTCCTCCATCATACTTATCTAGGTGGATGCAGCATCGGTCCAATACTGAGAACCAAGCGACCGAACATCGCCGATCACTCGGTTCTCACAGCTCCCCGAGCAGAGCTGCTGACTGTCAATCAGCATCTCTCCGCTCTGCTCCTCCTCACTCACTGAAGCGCTGAGATGTAGAGGGGTGGGGAGCGACCATCTCAGGCTCTCAGCAGCTCGCTGAGAGCCTGAGACGGGTGTTAGTCCAGGCACCTGGTGGATCCAGACTTCCATTGTCGCTCTGACGCGGTGCCTGGACTGATTCCACTGGACTGCTAAAAATGGGTCACAGGAGTGCAAAACAAATTGCACTCCTGTGACCCATAGGAGAAGCCCAGCCAAACAATCTCAGGCCGGAATTCTCCTTTACTAAGACTAACTTGAAAGGCTTGCTTATCTAGTTTTATGATATCATGTAACCTTATACCATGGAACAACTACAGATTGCCAAACCCTTTCCTATGTCTGTAGACATTACACATAAGTACATATGTAAAAGGTCTCCGTACTCACTGATCACACAGAATGTAGACTCTGAGAAAAGAATCAGAACTAGAAGGGTCTTCATTTTCAGGCTGTGGGTACAGTTCATGCTATGTGTAGTCATTGTTCTGCTCCTAATAGCAGGCACTGCTGCTTCTTCGATGGCTTCATGACAAATGTGTGGTCACATACAAAGGCAGGAGCTCCTGGGCTCAGGAACTCCTTTCCTCCTCCTTTCAGAAAATGACGCAGTGTACATGACTGGGCAAGGCTGCCGGAATGAGGAAACTTTTCACAAATACTTCTTAACTCTTCTAAGTGATAAGAATACTATGAGGATTGCATAGTTCCACAGAGGGCACAGTATGGGGCAACATTTAGTGCACAACTTGAGGTTGGTTGTATACCAATAAGCAGATTCAGCTTTGATTTGGCTTTATTTCATGCTCTGCATGTATGTGCTAAGGACTACACCAGAATGCCTATGTTGCCTGATGGGGTTACACAGGTTGACCATTTTTTTTACAAAGATAAGCTGACAGTTCTTTGCATTTCTTGCAGATTTTAAAGTTGTGAAATACATACAGCAATAGGATGGCCAACTGTGTACAGAAAAGGAAAGACAACAGTATCAGTGCATATAATAACCACTTAAGACCCGGACCTTTAGTTAGGTAAAGGACCCGGACAGGTTTTGCGATTCGGCACTGTCGCTTTAACAGACAATTGCCCAGTCGTGCGACGTGGCTCCCAAACAAAATTGGCGTCCCTTTTTCCCAACAAATAGAGCTTTCTTTTGGTGGTATTGGATCACCTCTGCGGTTTTTATTTTTTGCGCTATAAACAAAAATAGAGCGACAATTTTGAAAAAAATTCTATTATTTTCTACTTTTTGCTATAATAAATAACCCCCAAAAATATATAATTTGTTTTTCTCAGTTTAGGCCAATACATATTCTTCTACCTATTTTTTGTAAAAAAAATCGCAATAAGCGTTTATTGGTTGGTTTGCGAAAAATTTATAGCGTTTACAAAATAGGCGATAGTTTTATTGCATTTTTATTAATAATTCTTTTTTTTTACTACTAATGGCGATTTTTTTCGTGACTGCGACATTATGGTGGACACTTCAGACAATTTTGACACATTTTTGGGACAATTGTTATTTTCACAGCAATAAATGCATTTAAATTGCATTGTTTATTGTGAAAATTACATTTGCAGTTTGGGAGTTAACCACAAGGGGGCGCTGAAGGCGTTATGTGTCCCCTAATGTGTGTTTACAACTGTAGGGGGTGTGGCTGTAGGTGTGACGTCATCAATTGTGTCTCCCTATAAAAGGGATCACGCGATCGATGACGCTGCCACAGTGAAGAACGGGGAAGCCGTGTTTACACGCGGCTCTCCCCGTTCTTCAGCTCCGGGGACCGATCGGGTCCGCGAGTCCCGGAGCTTATGCATACACAAGGTCTAACTTTTTCAGCCAACATTTTCAGCTCTTTACCGCCACTCCTTGGGCAACTTCTGCTATTGTTGTCTGATGTTTAGCATTGGTTCTGAGCATGCTCCTTTGAACTTTGGATTTTAGTCCAATGGACTTGTGTAAACACGATCAAATGAACATTTGTTTTCGGAAAGTTTAAGAGCATGCACAGCGAACATTTGTCCGTTGAGAAACTGAAAACAATTGTCCGACGGAGCGTACGCACGGTCGGATAGTCCGATAAAACACATTCATCGGACCGTTGTCAAAAAGTCTGATCATGTGTATGGGGGCCTTTAGTTGCATCTCCAACATAGGTCTGAGATACTGTGGTTCTCTACATTACTATTTAAGTGCTAATGAGAGATGTTGAGCTTGTGCAGATTAGTAAAGCTACATTCATGTGGCTGTAAAGATTTTACTGATCTCATTACGTTTTTTTCCTAGTACAACAGTTTCTGCATAATGATCAGTAAATATTTGCATAAAACTGTTTTTTTTTTTTTTTATCCAATTCCAGCATTTGGCATACATATATTCAGTATGTATGTCCTCAGGCACATATTTTTATGTTGTGTTACAGATCTGAGCGAAGTGCATTTTTGCACACTTGTGTGAATGTCTCCATTTAAAATAACGCAGATGCATTTTAGCATAACAGTTCCTACAAAATGATCAGTAAATATTTGCTTAAAACTGTCTTTTTTCCTCCAATAACAGCATCTGGCATAGTGTATACACCAAAAAAATAAATAAAAAGAGGTAATTTTAGGCTGTTAGTACATCAGGATTGATCAATTTTCAAATACACTATATTGCCAAAAGTATTGGAACATCTGCCCTTTACACGCACATGAACTTTAATGGCATCCCAGGTCTTCAATATTGAGTTGGCCCACCCTTTGCAGCTACAGTGAGAGGGGGGGGGGGGGGGGGGTATTTTTCTCCCCTGCTGATTTTGCCCACTGACAAAGAAATGATCTGTCTATAATTTAAATGGCAGGTTTATTTTAACAGTGACAGACAGAATAACATTACAAATATACAGAAAAACGCATTTCAAAAAAGTTATAAATTGATTTGCATTTTAATGAGTGAAATAAGTATTTGACCCCTTCGCAAACCATGACCTAGTACTTGGTGGCAAAACCCCTGTTGGCAATCACAGAAGTCAGACATTTCTTGTAATTGGCCACCAAGTTTGCACACATCTCAGGAGGGATTTTGTCCCACTCCTCTTTGCAGATCCTCTCCAAGTAATTAAGGTTTTGAGGCCGACGTATGGTAACTCGAACCTTCGGCTCCCTCCACCTATTTTCTATGGGATTAACCTCCCTGGCGGTATGATTCTTTCAGATTTTAGGTGCTAAAAGCGGTACCATTATTTGCAAGGGAATTTGGCGTGTTATACTGTAGGCTTGTAATTCTTAGGAATAACTCACTGAAATCTATCCAAACAAGAGTCCAATAGGCATCCTGGGTATGATTTTTTTTTTTTTCTTATTAAAAATTATAATATAATAAATAATTATAAAAAATTATAACAAATAATAATATAATTATAGTAAAAATTATTCAATAATGTAATCAAATCAAAATCACTGAAATTTGCTCAGTTGCAGAATTTTTGCTGTCATTTTTTTTTTTTTATGACGAATTTCCCCACAAATCGCTATCGCTAAATTCTGCAAGTGATTCTGATTTATTATCGCTGTTTTTTAGCTGCTCTAAAACAATTTTTGCCATAAAGGGACACTTTTGTTTGCTATGGGCAATCTACAGTTTGCAGGGAGAAAGAACAGTTTTTATTATATAAAAGGACATGTAGTGTACAGGGCAGACCACTAGGGACATGGGGGGTGTGTATTTTTTACATACAGTACTGTAATCTATAAGATTACAGTGTACTGTATGTATAGTGTTTGTTTACTTTTTTAAATTTGGCGCCGTTCCCCCCCCCTACGTCGCGACGCTCGCAGGGAAGGGAATCGGCGGAACACACAGCATCAGGCGGACATCCGCCCGCCGTGTACTGCGGGGATTCATCGCTGGATCGCAGAGAAAAGGTAAGTAAACTTTTTTCTGCATCCAGCGAGGCAAGTCCGTGTGTGGCACGGGGTTACCGATCGTAGCTTTAAAATCTCACCCCGTGCCACACACGGGAAGACCGCCAGGGAGGTTAAGGTCGGGCTGGGCTGGGCCACACCAGAACCTTAACCCCCTTAGCGGTAAACCCGAGCGTGACTCGGGGTGGATTTTCAATGCAAAAATCAGTAACCCCGAGTCACGCTCAGGGTGTATATGCAGAGCCTTCAGCGCGCGCTGGCTTACCTTTTATCCAGGCAGGGTACTGTACTTACCTTGTCCCTGCATCCAGCGATGCATCCGCGCTGTGTGAGCGAGTGGCGTCCTCTGTTCGATTCACACAGTGCTCTCTCGCCGCCGATCTCTGTTCCCTGCGACGTTACGACGCACGGGGGCGGAGACCGGCGGCAAATTCAAAAATGTAAACAAACATTACATACAGTATGTAAAAAAAGAGGATTTTTAATAACAGCTTACCTGTAAAATCCTTTTCTTGAAGTACATCACGGGACACAGAGCGCATAGTCATTACATATGGGTTATATGGGTACCTTCAGGTGTGGACACTGGTGTAATCAACTTCACAGGAAGTTCCTCCCTATATAACCCCCTCCCACTGAGAGTGCTTCAGTTTTGTAGCAAGCAATTTCTCCGAGGTTACACAATGTTCCCCAAAAGAGGGGTGGGAGCTCTGTGTCCCGTGATGTACTTCAAGAAAAGGATTTTACAGGTAAGCTGTTATTAAAAATCCTCTTTTCTTTATCGTACATCACGGACACAGAGCGCATAGTCATTACATATGCGATGTCCCAAAGCAATGCTCCATGAAGGGAGGGAGACCGTAAGGCCAAAAATAGCCAAACAAAAAACATTATCAGGAGGTAAAATAGCTCCACCAACAGAAAAAAGGGGGCGTGAACCGGGCCAGAGGATTCTATACTGCTGCCCGTAGGACCGCCTGCCCAAATGCTGCGTCCGTAGCCTTTGCGACGTCCAACTTATAAAATTTAGTAAACGTATGTACGGAAGACCAGGTTGCCGCTTTGCAAACCTGTGCCATAGAGATCTGATGGTGTGCCGCCCAAGAGGCACTCATGGCCCTCGTAGAATGGGCTTTAACTGATAAGGGAGGTGGAACGCGCTTCAGACCATAGGCCTGACAAATCAGCTGCTTAATCCACCTAGCCAAGGAAGACTTGGCAGCCGGCTGACCCTTCTTGGGGCCATCCGGAAGAACGAAAAGCACATCTGTTTTCCGAATCTTCTCTGTAGCCTTGAGATAAACCCTCATGGCTCGGACCATGTCCAAAGTATGAAGCAGTCTTTCCTCTCTGGACTGGGGAGTAGGAAAGAAGGATGGTAGGACTAGGTCCTGATTCAAGTGAAAACAGGATATGACCTTAGGAAGGAAAGAAGGTTGAGGCCGCAGAACCACTCTGTCCTTATGCAGAATAAGGTATGGCTCCCTGCATGACAAGGCTGCCAGCTCGGAGACCCTTCTGGCCGAAGCCATAGCCACCAAGAAAACCAACTTTCGGGTTAGCCGCACAAGAGGGATTTCTGTCAGAGGTTCAAACGGCTGCTTTTGTAAAGCTGACAAGACCAGATTTAAATTCCAGGGGCAGAGGGGAGCTCTAATAGGGGGATTCACATGCAAGACCCCCTGCAAGAAGGTTTTCACAAGCGAATGCGTGGCCAAAGGCCTTTGAAACCATATCGATAAGGCATACACCTGCCCCTTTAGAGTACTAAGAGCCAACCCCTTGTCAACGCCAACCTGGAGGAATCGCAAGATCCTGTCAATAAAAAACTTGCGAGGATGCCCTCCTTGAGACTCGCACCACTCCACATAGGTCCTCTAGACTCTGTAATAGATATTTCTAGAGACTGGCTTTCTAGCCTGAATTAACGTAGATATGACTTGGGCTGAGAGGCCTCTGCCCTTAAGAATTAGGGATTCGGCCGCCAAGCCATCAAATTTAGCTGCTGTGAAGCAGGGTGGTAGATCGGGCCCTGAGACAGCAGATCTGGGCGCAGGGGGAGTGGCCACGGTGCCCCTACTGACATCCTCACGATGAGTGCGTACCAAGCCCTTCTGGGCCAGGCTGGGGCCACCAGGATCACCGGCCTGCGCTCCACCCTGATCCTTCGTAGAAGGCGGGGAATCATCTGTAGTGGAGAGAACGCATACAGGAGAGAAAAACTGGTGCCAGGGGCAAACCAACGCATCGGCCCCGTAGGCCGAGGGGTCCCTGGCTCGGGATACGAATTTGTCCAATTTCTTGTTGAATCTTGTTGCCATGATGTTCACATCGGGAACTCCGAATCTTTGGCAAATCTCTTGGAATACCTGGGGGTGAAGAGACCACTCTCCCGGGAGTAACTGTTGACGACTCAAAAAAATCTGCTTGAGAATTGTCTATCCCTGGGATGAACACTGCTGAGATGCAGGGTACATGGGCTTCGGCCCATGAGAAAATCAGGTTTACTTCCCTTTGAGCCGCTAGGCTCCTTGTGCCCTCCTGGTGGTTTATGTATGCCACCGCCGTGGCATTGTCGGACTGTATCCTTACTGGCAGACCCTGCAGGGGGAGAGTCCAGGTGACCAGGGCCAACCGAGCAGCTCTGATCTCTAGGACATTGATGGGAAGCAGACCTTCTGCCTCTGACCACTGTCCCTGCTGGGTCCGTTTTCCTAAGATTGCACCCCAACCTGTTAGGCTGGCATCTGTGGTTACTATTTTCCACGTGATGGGGCAAAAGGTTTTCCCTTTTGACAATTTTTGAGGGACCAGCCACCAGTACAGGCTGCGCCTGACTCCTGGGGAAAGACCTAATGGACGGTCTAATGCCTGTATGGACCTGTTCCAAGCAGAGAGAATAGCTGCCTGGAGAACTCTGGTATGGATCTGGGCATAGGGCACTGCTTCGAAGGCGGCTACCATCTTTCCCAGCAGTCGCATGCATAGGCGAATAGTCGGCCTCCTTTTGCCTAGGACTATTTGAATTGTTTGAGTCAATGACCTGATCTTTTCTTGAGGTAAAAATATCCTCTGGCATTCTGTATCTAACCGAAGGCCTAGATATTCCAACTGTCTTGTGGGTTGCAACCTCGATTTTCCTTGGTTCACAACCCACCCGAATTCTTGTAGATGCCGAACTGTGCGGACTACTGCATGATTGAGGTTGGAAGCTGATCTGTCGATAACCAGGAGATCGTCCAGTTATGCCAGGACCAAAATGCCTTCTGTCCTTAGGACGGCTAGCACCGGGGCTAACACCTTTGTGAATACCCGCGGAGCTGCTGCCAACCCGAAAGGGAGGGCTATGAACTGGAAATGACTTTGATCTATCATAAAACGAAGAAACTTGTGATGTGCTGGGTAGATCTGCACATGCAGATATGCATCCTTTATGTCTATAGATGCTAGAAAGTCGCCTTGATGCAGGCTGGCTGTCACTGAACGTATGGAATCCATACGAAAGGTCTGAATCTTTAGAAAGCGATTTAGGCGTTTGAGGTCTAGGATAGGCCTGACGTCGCCATTGGGTTTTGGTATAATAAAAAGGTTGGAGTAGAATCCCAGACCCCTTTCTTGGGTTGGTACTACAATTACTCCTTGGAGCAAGAGGCGATCCAACGCCTTTACGAGAGAGGCCCTCTTTAACGGGTCGCTTGGAAGACTTGACCCCTGAAAATGAGGAGGGGGGATTTCTCGAAACTCTAGTTTGTAGCCTGTGGCTACCACGGACCGAACCCAAGAGTCGGGAATTCTGGCCTTCCAGACTTCGGAGAAAAACTGAAGTCTTCCCCCCACCCAAGAGAGTGGGGGCGCCCCTTCATGAATCTGACTTGATGACTGGTTTAGCCGGCTTGCGAGACCAGGGCCTCTTGTTTGCCGCGGCTTGTCCCTGTGGGCGGCTATTAACTGCTGAACGCCCGGGAGGCCGTCGATACTGACGGGAAGTCGAAGGGGCCGAGCCTGCAAAGGCCTGTCGTTTAAACGCGGGCCCACGCGGTCTTTTCTTGACCGGTAAGGAAGAACTTTTACCACTTGATATGGTTTGGATATATTTATCTAGGTCTTCACCGAATAGTCTTCCCCCATAAAAGGGAAACCCTGCTAAAAGCTTTTTGCAGGGTGCCTCTGCTGACCAGTTCTTTAGCCACGAAAGACGACGCATGTGAACCACCAGCAGAGATAACCGGGATGCCTGTTGGATGGAGTCCTTAATAGCATCTACTGCAAAGCAGAGAGCCCTAGGGAAATCTGCTAATTCACGAGTTTGCTGAGCCGGCATGTCCTTTAATATCTGTTTTGCCTGATCCTTTAAGGCCTGACAAACGCCAATGGCTGCCACCACTGGCTGAACCATGGCACCTACTGTGGTGAAAGAAGCCTTCAGTAGGGTCTCTAATTTTTTTGTCGACCGGATCCTTGAACATCTGGACATTTTCAACCGGACAGGTCAGGGATTTATTCACGCAGGAAATGGCCGCGTCCACTGTGGGGAGTGCCCATTTCTTTAAAAATTCCTCTTCCATAGGATAGAGAATAGAGAACCTCTTAGGAGGGATAAAGATCCTATCAGGTCGAGCCCAATCCTGGTAAATCACGCTCCGCAGAAGGGGGTGAATCGGAAAAGACACACAAGTTAATGGAGCCTTTAAAGAACCCAATGAGGATACCACAGGGGCTACTAGTTCTAGCACTGGAAGTCTAAAAGCAGTGCGAACTATATCGGTCAAAGACTGGATCCACAGGCTCTCCGCTTGAGAGGCCGAAAAATATTCATCTACAGTGGAACCCTCCATGTCTGAACCTTCGGGACTTGGGTCTGCTTGATCCCCTTGTGGGTCCCGTTCCTCCGAAGAGGAGACCTCCGCATCTGAAAACACCAAACTAGGTGAGGGGGATCTAGCCCGTTTGCTACTTGGCAAAGGGCGGGCAAACAAAGCAGTTAACCTTTTCTCTAGCCCACCCAGGGTGGTCGCTAGCATTTCTTCCGTTACGTAAACGGGAATGGGTGGATCGGGGGCCGCCTCTGCCCCCAGCATCCCCAATGGCTCTTGTACTATGCTACTCGGTGGTCTAACTGGTGAGGGTGGGGCCGTTAAAGCCTGGCCCAAATCCTCTGACCCCGATGGAGACCCCTTTTGTTTCTTGGCACCTTTTGCAGCCTTGGCTGGTCCTGATGCCTTTGGAGCCATTGCACAACCTTGAGTCACCCCTCTAGCCAACACCTGACTGTTGTAGCTAGGAGTAATTAATATGAGAACAGGCTGAGGAAAATGAATTTTTTTTTTTTTTTTTTTTTTTTTACCCGCCTGGGAGGTGGCAATACTGAGGAAAACCTGTGAGTATTGCAACACCAATGCCCGTTAGCCGGAGTCCAAGGTTGACTCAGATACTGCTGGATCTAAGGCTGAGTCCCTTTAAGCAAAAAAACTTTTTATTTTTTTATTTTTTTATTTTTTCTGGTCAATAGTGGAACTAAGTCCTAGACCTGAAGATCCACAAACCGCCACTGGGTGTCACTGTGGCCAAAAGACCCAGCTGCGCGCTCTGTGTCCTTCTTCCTCTGCCTCCAGGAGGGAAAGACCAGGCAGAGAAAAAGTTTTACTTTTAAAACAGACCCTGACGCTGCTGGCCCGCCCCCCCCAATGCACGCCGACGCTATAAAAGGCGGCGTGCACGCGCACCCCCCCACGCTGAAAACAACATGGAGGAAGCAGAGCAGAGGAAAAAAGGGATTTTTAAATACAGCTTACCTGTAAAATCCTTTTCTTGGAGTACATCACGGGACACAGAGCGGCATATTCATTACTATATGGGTTATATGGAGTACCTTCAGGTGTGGACACTGGCAATCTCAAACAGGAAGTCCCCTCCCTATATAACCCCCTCCCCTAGAGGGAGTCCCTCAGTTTTGTAGCAAGCAGTATGCCTCCCAAAATGTTTCCCCAAAAGAGGGGTGGGAGCTCTGTGTCCCGTGATGTACTCCAAGAAAAGGATTTTACAGGTAAGCTGTATTTAAAAATCCCTTTTTCTTTCTCGTACATCACGGGACACAGAGCGGCATATTCATTACTATATGGGATGTCCGAAAGCAATGCTTTAATGAGGGGAGGGAGACATCTTCCAAAGAAGGATTCAATTTAGAGGTATACTCAAATAATAATAATAATTCCAACTTAGTCAAGAAAAAACTTTTTTTTTTTTTTTTCTTTTTTACAACCAAGGGTGCTTCTGATCCCGAGGATCTTAAACTACAGCCTGTAGTACTGCCTGTCCAAAGGCAGAATCCGCATTCCTTCTCACGTCTAGTTGATAAAACTTTGTAAACGTGTGGACTGATGACCACGTCGCCGCCTTGCATATCTGAGCCATAGAGATCTGATGGTGTGCTGCCCAGGAGGCGCCCATGGCCCTGGTAGAATGGGCCTTTACCGACAAAGGAGGAGGCAACCTCTTCAAACCGTAGGCTTGAATGATTAATTGTCTAATCCATCTCGAGATGGTGGATTTTGCAGCTGCCTGCCCCTTCTTGGGGCCATCTGGTAGAACGAATAACACATCTGTCTTCCGGATCTTTTCTGTAGCTTTAAGATAGGCCTTCATGGCCCGGACAATATCCAAGGTATGCAACAACCCCTCCTTTCTAGATGTGGGTTTTGGAAAGAAGGATGGAAGTACCAAATCCTGGTTCAAGTGAAATTTGGATATAACCTTTGGTAGAAAGGAAGGATGGGGCCAGAGAACTGCCCTGTCCTTATGCAGAACGAGATATGGTTCCTTACACGATAAGGCTGCTAATTCTGACACTCTCCTGGCCGAAACTATGGCGACCAAGAAAACCAACTTTCTTGTCAGTAAGACTAAAGGAATCTCAGCCAACGGCTCAAAGGGTTGTTTCTGTAGAGTGGACAGGACAAGATTTAAGTCCCATGGACAAATTGGTGATTTGACAGGAGGATTAATACGCAAGACCCCCTGTAAGAAGGTCTTTACCAGCGAGTGGGTGGCCAGCGGCCTCTGAAACCACACTGACAGAGCTGAGATCTGTCCCTTGATTGTGCTTAGTGACAGGCCTTTATCCACTCCTAGCTGGAGAAAACTTAACACCCTATCAATAGTATATTTGCGGGAATTCCATCTTTTGGATTCACACCAGCCTACGTAGTTCCTCCACACCCTGTAATAAATCACCCTGGAGACCGGCTTTCTAGCCCTAATCAGGGTAGGAATTACCTGCCTAGACAGACCTCTACCCCTGAGAATCAGGGATTCAGCCTCCAGGCCGTCAAATTTAGACGCTGTAATGTAGGGTGGAGGATCGGGCCTTGTGAGAGTAGGTCTGGTTGTAGAGGAAGAGTCCAAGGGTCTCCCACTGCCATCTTCAGGACTAGTGAGTACCAAGTCCTCCGGGGCCAAGCCGGAGCTACTAGAATGACTGGCTTGTGCTCCACTCTGATCCTGCGCAACAGGCGAGGGAGTAACTGTAGCGGAGGGAATGCATATAGAAGTTTGAATTGATGCCAAGGGCAAACCAACGCATCGGTTCCGCAGGCCTTAGGATCCCTCGCTCGAGACACGAACCTGTCTAGTTTCTTGTTGAACCTGGATGCCATTATATCTACGTCCGGCATTCCCCACCTCTGGCAGATTGTCTGAAAGACCTGGGGATGCAGAGACCACTCCCCTGGCAACAGACTCTGGCGACTTAAGAAGTCTGCCTGCAGGTTGTCCACTCCGGGAATGAATATCGCCGAAATGCAGGGTACATGAACCTCTGCCCACTGAAAAATCAAGCTCACCTCCCTCTGAGCGGCCTGACTCCTGGTTCCCCCTTGGTGGTTTATGTATGCCACCGCCGTGGCATTGTCTGACTGGATTCTCACCGGGAACCCCTTTAATCTGGAGGTCCATGCCAGAAGGGCTAGGCGAGCAGCTCTGATCTCCAAGATATTGATGGGGAGCTGCCTCTCTGCTTTCACCCAAGTTCCCTGGCGAGAGAACCCCTCGAAGACCGCCCCCCAGGCTGGCGTCTGTGGTAACTACCTTCCAGACAACAGGGCTGAAGGATTTTCCCTTTAGAAGATTCTGGGGGTTCAACCACCAGGCCAGGCTTTGTCGGACCCTTGATGATAGCGTCAAAGGGGACTCTAAGGCATGTGCCCTCTTGCCCCAGGCTGCTAGAATGGCTGCCTGTAGGACGCGAGTGTGGATCTGAGCGTATGGTACTGCCTCGAACATGGCCACTAGCTTGCCTAGTACTCGCATACACAGGCGAATAGTTGGTTTTTTCTTGTTTAGAACCAACTGAACCAACCCCTTGATAGCCTCGATCTTTACCAGGGGCAGGAACACCCTTTGCTGTTCTGTGTCTAACCTCATGCCGAGGTATTCCAACTGCTTTGTAGGCTGGAACGCTGACTTTCCCCGGTTTAGGACCCAGCCGAATCCTTCGATCCTTCGGTGCCGAACCGTGAGGTTTACTGCCTGTTGCAGACCCGGCCGTGAGTGATCTATGATTAAAAGGTCGTCCAAGTATGCTAGGACTGTGACCCCTTGGATCCTTAAATTGGCCAGAACTGGGGCTAGGATCTTCGTGAATACCCGGGGGGCCGTGGCCAGCCCGAAGGGGAGCGCCCTGAATTGGAAGTGTCGCTGCCCCACCGCGAAGCGTAAAAATCTTTGATGCGACTGAAAGATTGGTACATGAAGGTAAGCATCCTTTATGTCTATGGAGGCCAAAAAATCGTCCCTCTGAAGCGCGGCGGCTGCTGACCGGATGGATTCCATCCGGAAGGAACGAACCCTTAGGTAACCGTTTAACCTCTTTAGGTCCAAGATTGGCCTGACATCGCCGTTGGGCTTTGGTATGACAAAGAGATTGGAATAGAAACCTAGCCCTTGCTCTTGGGCTGGCACCTCTATTATTACGTCCTGGCAAAGCAGGTGATCCAAAGCTGCCAGCAATGAGGCCTTCCTTGCTGGATCCTTTGGTAGCCTTGATTCTTGAAAATGAGGCGGAGGACACCTTAGAAACTCCCGTCTGTAGCCTGTGGTTACAGATGCCCGGACCCATTTGTCGGGGATCTTGGCTTCCCAAACTTCTGAGAAGAAACGAAGCCTTCCCCCCACCCGCGAGAGTGGGGGCGCCCCTTCATAAGGCAGACTTAGGGGCTGTCTTTGTCGGCTTGCGATACCATGGCCTCTTACCCCCAGGGGCCTGTCCCTGCGATTTACTGTTAACGTTGGATCGTGCAGGCGGCCGTCGATACTGCCTGGAATTTGAGGGCCCCGAGACAGGAAAGAGCTGCCTTTTAAATGTAGGACCCCGGAATGTCTTTTTGACCGGTAAAAGGGTACTCTTGCCACTTGAAATAGTCTGAATATATTTATCCAGATCTTCTCCGAAGAGTCGTCCTCCATGGAAGGGAAACCCTGCCAGAAGCTTTTTGCATGGGGGCTCCGCCGCCCAGTTCTTCAACCATAAGAGCCTTCTCATGTGCACCAAAAATAGTGATAAACGAGAGGCCTGCTGGATGGAATCTTTTATAGCATCTACAGCAAAACACAGAGCTCTGGGAATGTCAGAAAACTCTTCTGCTTGTTGGGTAGGCATGTCCTTTAACATTTCTTTTGTCTGGTCTTTTAACGCCTGACAAACTCCAATTGCAGCCACAGCTGGCTGTACCACTGCTCCTGCCGTAGCAAAGGATGCTTTTAAAAGTGTCTCTAACCATTTATCAACCGGATCTTTAAACATATGTATGTTTTCCACCGGGCAAGTTAGTGATTTATTCACACATGAGATGGCTGCATCCACTACTGGGAGCCTCCACCTCTTGGAGAATTTTTCCTCCATGGGGTAAATGACCGCAAATCTTTTCGGTGGCAGAAAAATCCTGTCCGGCCGTACCCAATCCCGAAAGATCAATTCCTCCAAGAGAGGATGGACCGGAAAAACTGCGTTGCTTAACGGAGCTTTCAAAGAGCCCAGAGAGGATACCGGAGGAACCTGAGGCTCTGGCAATGGTAAACTAAATGCCGAGCGGACCATGTCCGTCAAAGACTGTACCCACAGTCTTTCTGTCTGGGAGTCTGAAAATGGTTCCTCAGAGGCAGATCCCTCAATCCCTGAACCCTCTTGGTTCAGGTCTAGTTGATCCTCCTGTGATTCCAATTCTTCCGGAGAGAGAATCTCAGCATCTGAGGATACACCTCTTGGTGATGGGGATCTAACCCGTTTCTTACCAGGAATAGCTCTAGCGATCAATGCTGCTATTCTCTCTTCTAGCCCCCCTAGGGATACGGCTAGCATCTCCTCTGTGATAAACACAGGGCTGGGCTGATCTGGGCCAGCCTCCGCACCAGATCCCCCTAATGGCTCATCCAAGGCGCCCTTTATGTTAATAAGTTGCGGGGAAAGTATCGGCATATCATCAGAATCGGAGGGGGAACCCCTTTGTTTTTTGGTCTTTTTTTTGTACCCTTTGACCCCGAACCTTTGGAAGCCATAATACAAAATCGAGGGACTCCGCCAACAACAACAGACTGTAGTGGCCAGGAGTACAAAACCAGAGTTTAGGGGACAATAGATCACTAATGCCCAAAAACTGATGGGATCCCGTATGTTTTTCTTTTTTTAAATATATATTATATATATATATATTTTTTTTTTTTAAAACATACAGTGACCCCAAACTTAGTTTGCCAGCCTCCAACCTGCTGCAAAAAGGGGAATTTCTTGGCTTAACAAAAAAGGCATTGGAACACAGTCCAGCATGTACTACCCCTCTTCCGCCACCGGGAGTCACTGTTCTGCCGCTCTGCGTCCTCTCCTTCCGAAATCAGCCTCAGACTGAGCACTGACAATGCCTGCTGATCTATAACAGCACAAGGCGCGCCCCTGTATGACGCCGCAGGCACGCCCCCCCCCGCCCTCCTCTCTGAACGGCGCGAAAAAACGTCTATAAGACGTGCGCGCGCACGCGCGCGTATGCCGGAACAGGAGGACCATGGAGGAGCCGCGCTGCTGGAGACCCAGGACTGCAGTATCAGGCGGCAGATTCAAACCCCCGGCCAGGTAGGACTCTCCAAAAGGCCCCATAGGGATCCTTACTAGTCCTAGGAAGAAAGCAGCAGGTTAGCTAGCAACACATTCTTAGACAGGGGAAACCTAGTGATGGGGGAAAAAAGGGGTCATCCTGTCTTTCTCAGACATAGTGAGCAAGGTTGCCAATGCAGAGCATACTTAGGCTATCCCCCCTTTTAGGTTACCCCGGAGAGCCTGCTGTCGAACCAAGTCCCGCAGGCTCCCCCTTACCTGCTCCATGCTGCAGGATGTTTGTCCAGCAAAACGATCCAATCTTCTCCCATCTCCGTGGGTAGCGTAGTAGACCTTCAGGCCCTGGGGTCCTATGAAGGTACCCACTGTCCTGGACCTATATAGCACCCTGGCAAACAGGCACTTATGGTTTTTACAAACTCCAAGTCCTGGGCCCAGGGTCCAGCCCTCCAAAGAGGAGCATTATAGGCAAAACCCCACGGTTTGGGGCCCGGGTACTGTCCACTTTGGCACTGAGGCTCCTTGGACAGATCCGGTTAGCCCGCCCTTAATCCCAAGGATGTGGAGCAAAGCTATTCCGTGACCAACACCTAAGACACTGGCGAAAAAACTGAGGGACTCCCTCTAGGGGAGGGGGTTATATAGGGAGGGGACTTCCTGTTTGAGATTGCCAGTGTCCACACCTGAAGGTACTCCATATAACCCATATAGTAATGAATATGCCGCTCTGTGTCCCGTGATGTACGAGAAAGAAAACATGGACCAGCGCCAGGCAGCACCAACAGACACCAGGTAAGCACTAATCTTATTGTAGTGCACAGAGAGAGGAAGCTGTCCCCATGGGCTTCCTAAGAAACAGGAGTTTTCACCAGCAATTTCCTCTTTAACACATGTGGGGTTGCAGTATCAATGCTAACAGGCAGACCTGGGGTGAGTAGCAAATATATATCTTACACAAGTATACATATATCTACATGTTATCTGGGTAAACATTAGTATCCCATCCTGCCCACACAGACATAGTGGAGATAGTGGCTGATGCACAAGCATACCATTAGCCAACCCAGAACCCCCAGGGGGATACCTACTGTCGAACCAAGTCCCGCAGGTTCCCTCTTACCTGCTCCACGCCGCAGGGTATTGCAAACTGCAAGAGGCCCAATCTTCCCCCATCTCCGTGGGTATTGTCTCGGACCTTCAGGGACCGGGGTCCTGTGTTAAGGAACCCACACCCCTGGACCTATATAGCATCCTGGCATCAGTAGCGTTTAGTCCTGGGAGAGACCAAGGCACTGGAGCCCAGAATCCAGCCCTCCAAGGAGAGGCATTATAGGCAACACCCCACGCAGGCAGGGCCCGGGTACCGTACACCTTGGCTTTGAAGCACTTCGGACGGATCCGGCTAGCTATCCTGGGTCCCGAGACCTCCGAGGGACAGCTAGACGTGACCAACACCTAAGACACTGGCGAAAAAACTGAAGCACTCTCAGTGGGAGGGGGTTATATAGGGAGGAACTTCCTGTGAAGTTGATTACACCAGTGTCCACACCTGAAGGTACCCATATAACCCATATGTAATGACTATGCGCTCTGTGTCCCGTGATGTACGATAAAGAAATACACACCCCTTGTCCCTAGTGGTCTGCCCAGTGCACTACATGTACTTTTATATAATCATAAAAAAAAAATTGTGCCTGCAAACTGTAGATTGTCCATAGCAACCAAAAGTGTCCCTTTATGTCAAAAGTGATTTTAGACCAGCTAGAAAACAGCGATAATAAATTACAATCACTTGCAGAATTGAGCGATAGCGATTTGTGGGGAAATCCGTCATAAAAAAATAAAAGTAATGACAGCGACAATTCTGCAACTGAGCAAATTTCAGTGATTTTGATTTGAATACATTGATTAATTTTTATTATAATTACATCATTTGTTATAATTATTTATAGTTATATTATAATTTTGTGTTACAAACTTTATCATACCCGGGATGTCTACTAGACTCTTGTATTGACAGATTTAAGTGAGTTATTCCTAAGAATTACAAGCTTACAGTATAAAATGCCAAATTTTCATGCAAAATAATTGTACCGCTTTTGGTACGTAATTCCAGACAGAATCATACCGCCAGGGAGGTTAATGTGCTTCTTCTTGAGACACTCCTTTGTTGCCTTGGCAGTGTGTTTTGGGTCATTGTCATGCTGGAATATCCATACCAGGTTCTCACCAAAGAACTGATGGTACATCGTCCCTTTGATACAGTGAAGCTGTCCTGTCCCCTTAGCAGAAAAACACCCCAAAGCATGATGTTTCCACCTCCATGTTTGGCAGTAAGGACGTTGTTTTTGGGGTCATAAGCAGCATTCCTCCTCCACACATGGTGAGTTGATTCGATGTCAAAGCTCGATTTTGGTCTCATCTGACCACAACACTTTCATTTGCGGGTAAAGGGCAGGCACCCCAATACTTTTGGCAATATAGTGTATTTGAAAAATGTATCAATCCTGATGTACCAACGGCTTAAAACTACCCTTTTTTTGGGTTGTGATCCGTGATTGGCTAAGCCAATCAGATCGAACAGGTAGCCAGGTACCATGTGATTGCTGTGGGCCAGTTACAGACCACAACAGTGAGCAAACTGTCCATGAATGGAAAGCCAATTATGATAGGTTGTTCACATAGCAATCACATGACACCCGATTACTGGTAACTGTAATGCGCTGTGTTCAGTGACCCCAGGAGGTGGCATGCTCCTAACCCAGAGCTTTACATTTATGTGATTGTGCCTACACGTGCCACCCCACCTCACTATAACTACTGTGGTAAGTCAACAAGTTATTAAAAAAAAAAAAAAAGATTTCATGTGCGTTTTTTTTTTTTATGGCCATGTGAATGAAGCCTTAAAAGGGCAATAATCATTAATATAACTACACATCAACCGCTTCCTCTCCTCATTCAGTCTGAAGCCCGTGTACCCTACAACCTTGCTCCACTTTCTCTTGCACTTTACTGGATAACATTAACATATCAAAACTGACAATGAGACAATAAAATAAAAACACACACTCAAAACACAAAACTTTTTATTTTTGTGAATTCTTTGCCATTCAATTTTTCTTAGCTCTTTAAATACAATATAAACAACAGTGTATTATGTTACCATTAATAGTAGAACTACTAATCATTTCTCTTATTGAGAGCTTTATAGCCAATAATTGTTGCTTGTTGTTAAAAAATAAAAATTAGATTAAAAACTAGCAATCCTTTCTTTACAAGACCCCCTCTTCCTTTAGTTGTCCCGGTGCCTCCTGCAGAGGAGTCACCTGTTCAAAGTGGCTATAAATAAGGAGAACCCTAATCCTGCTTAGTAGTCACCATATGGCAGATTTGCATTGTGTTGTCAGTCCCACTGGAGGTAATAGGGGTGGTACTTTCAGCACTCTAAGCATGGCGTCATAAGGCCATCTTTGTGGTGGGCGGCAGACCCCACAATGGTTAAATATAAAAATTTGAATAAGTCATTTGTGCTACAGAAACAACTAATCGATTAATCGGCCAGTAACATAATGGGGTTAAAAAATAAATTAGCCCTTTGAGGGCACAAGCAAGTATAGATAAAGCTCATGCAGGGGCACTGGCAGTTAAAAATGATGTGTTCTGCTGATGTGTTCCTCTGGTGGCGTTTGGCAATTGGCTTTCCTGGTTTACAGCACTAGGGGCTGTGGTTTTAAGGCTAGCGTGGACACTGTCTGCAGGGGGTGTGTATACTGTCAGATTAAAAGGAGTGATGGTTCCCTCTCCTTTTACGGCTTAGGTCTGACCCAGGTGATTTCACTTTACTTTCGGCTAAAGGCCAGGAGGAAAAAAACAAACCAAGTGGTGGCACCATTTTTATAAAACATACCCCATTCTTTAAATCTTACAGACACAGGGCGATGCCATTCTATTGCTCCATTAACAAGGTCATTGGATGAGGGAATACGTTTTTTTTTTCTAGCACAATTTGGTGTAATAAATTTATATATACATAACTATCTATATGGTCTGTGCTAAATTTCGATATTAAATAAAATTCACAAAAATATTAACTAAAAGAAAACACTAAAAGAAATATGGACGATATACTAAAAACTAGATAAATCCTTTCCCGCGTTGATGACAGCTTCTCTTAGTTTTGGATCTTCTACCCAATTCACACGACTGGCATGAACGAGCCTCTGGAGAACACCAAAAAACAGAATTAGTCAAGATATTTTTTGTATACATTTTTAGACTACAACTAGTACAATACATAATTAACCACTTGCCAACCGCACTATAACCAAATGACGGCTACAGTGTGGTCGTTCAGTTCTTCGGACACAGCCAATTACCCTGATCTGTAAAGCGCCAATCACAGCGGCCCTTTACCATATGATTAGCTGTGTCTGATCACGATGTAAGCACTTGCTAGTTATTGGCAATTCTTTCCTCACAGCGTCAGGAGAGGCTGAGTAGGTAAGCAGCAAGTGTGAAAGGAGACATCTACACTGATCAGTGACCTGATAATCAGTGCCACCCCAACAGTGCCATCTATCGGTGAAGGATTAAAAAAAAAAAATGGAGTTACTTACCGGTAACATCCTTTTCCAGGAGTCTTTCAGGACAGCACCTTAGAGAGATCCCGGCTCCTCCCCTTCTAGGAAACACCGCCTTCTTTAGATCTTTAAAAGCCTCATCCTCCCACTGGCTCTTCAGTTCTTACAGAGTACCTCCGGCCAACTGGGGAGACACAAGACAACGTTATACAAGAATACTTTATCTTACCTGACGTCCTCATGTGATGAGTCTTCCAATCTTCAGACCCTGGGTGGGTAGCGGTGCTGTCCTGAAAGACTCCTGGAAAAGGATGTTACCGGTAAGTAACTCCATTTTTCCCTAGTTCGTCTTTCAGGACAGCACCTTAGAGAGGATAAGAGAGTACCTTACCTTAGGGTGGGACTACTGCCTGTAGCACCTTACGACCAAAGGCTTGGTCCTGTGCTGACAGCAGGTCTAGTCTGTAGTGCTTTACGAAGGTAGCAAAACTCGACCAAGTCGCTGCTCTACAGATCTGCTCCGGAGAAGCACCAGCCCATTCTGCTTGTGACGTCGCCACTGCTCTAGTAGAATGTGCCCTGATTCCCACTGGAGGCTCCATCCCTTTTAACACATAAGCTTGTCTAATAGCTGCCCTAATCCAGCTCGCTATAGTACGCCTGGAGGCTCTAGAACCTTTCCTAGCCCCTGAAAATAAAACAAAAAGGGAATCTGATTTTCTAAACTGTTTGGTGCATTCCAAATACTGAAGGACGCACCTCCTTACATCTAGGTTGTGAAAAATAAATTCTTTTTCCCTCACCGGGTTTGAACAAAATGTTGGCAGAATAATTTCCTGGCCTCTGTGAAACTTCGAAGCCACCTTTGGCAAAAAGGCCGGATCGGTCTTAAAAACAATACGATCCGGAAAAACTTGAAAAAAAGGAGTTTTAATTGAGAGGGCCTCGAGTTCACTTACTCGACGTGCCGTCGTAATCGCTACCAAAAAAACTGTTTTGAGAGTGATTAACCTCAAAGAGCATGACCCCAATGGTTCAAAAGGATCTCCTGTAAGGGCCTGCAAAACTAAGGAAAGATCCCACACGGGAAAAGGGGTCACACCAACTGGCCTCTGCCTACTCAAAGATTTAAAAAATCTTACTATCCAGGGATCCCCTGCTAGATTTTTCTCTAAAAATACACTCAGGGCTGACACCTGTCCCTTCAAAGTGCTGAGAGCCAATCCCTTATCTGCCCCCGCCTGTAGGAACTCTAGTACTGCTACGGAACTGCGTACACTGAAGGAGCTTTCAGAGCACCATGAATTGAAACGTCTCCACACTTTGTGGTAGATGGTTTGCGTTTCCTTTTTCCTACAATTTAGGAGGGTCGCAACCAAGCGATCTGAAAACCCTTTTCCCCTTAGCAACTCCTCCTCAGAAACCAGGCTGCAAGGTTCCACCTGTCCACGTGAGGGCAGCAGACTGGACCTTGAGTGAGAAGGTTGTTCCGAGCTGGTAGAAGCCAGGGGGGCTCTACAGCCAGGTTCTTCAGGATTGAAAACCACGGTCTCCTGGGCCAATACGGGGCAATTAGAATTAAGGTTGTGTTCTCTTGTTGAAATTTCCTCAACACTGCAGGGATCAGAACCGGAGGGGGGAAGGCATAACACCTGAAAAATTCCCATTTCTGAGCTAGTGCATCTATCCCTAAAGCTCCATCGTATCTGCTTAGAGAAAAGAACCTGTCCGCCTTGGCGTTCTACCTGGAGGCAAAGAGGTCCACGCATGGCGGCCCCCATCTCTGGGCTATCATCCTGAAGACCTCCTGACTCAGTGACCAATCGCCCTCCCTCAGCGTTGTTCTGCTGAGGAAGTCTGCTAAGCAGTTCTGATCCCCCTTCAGATGTAAGGCTGACAGGGACAGGACATTGATCTCGGCCCATCTGAAAATGGCCTCTGTCAACAGCCAGAGGGGGCCGCACCTTGTGCCCCCCTGCTTGTTGATATAAGCCACTGCCGACGAGTTGTCTGTTCGAACTCGAACATGGTGACCCCGCAGATCTTCTTGGAATGAGACAAGGGCCAGTGACACTGCCCTCAATTCCCTCCAATTGGAGGACTTTGCTGCCTCCACTAACGCCCAGGTGCCCTGTACCCAGCGAGAACCCAAATGTGCTCCCCAACCTGTGTTGCTGGCGTCGGTTGTGACCGTCCTGGATATGGGCAGGACCCACTCTAGGCCTTGAGACAAGTTTGCTCCCCTTCTCCACCACCAGAGGGACCGTTTGACTTGACTTGGGACAGAGACTAGGGAATCCAATGACCCCTGGCTGTGGTCCCACACCTTCAAGATGAAGAGTTGAAGGGGACGGAAATGAAGGCCCGCCCACTGTACTGCTGGAAGGGTGGAGGTCAGCAACCCCAGAGCGGACATGGCCTTTCTTATAGAGACCTGGCCACTGCCCTGCAGAAACAGCATGGCCTTGTCCACCTTTTGCACCTTCTCTGGGGGAAGGAAGACCCTTTGAACTGTTGAGTCCAGAATAAACCCCAGGAAGGACACCCTCTGTGACGGGATTAGGTTGGACTTTTCTGGATTTATGAGCCAACCCAAGCTTTCCAAAATGTCTCTGGCTGACTGTAAGTCCCGATTCAATTGTTCTGGGGAGGGGGCGAACAATAGAAGGTCGTCCAGGTATGCGACTATCAGAATTCCCCTGAGTCGCAGGAAAGCCAAGACCTCTGCCATTACCTTTGTGAATATGCGGGGGAAAGATGACAGGCCGAAAGGAAGGGCTCTGAATTGTAGGTGCAGTACCTGATCCCCGGTGTTTATTGCTAGCCTCAGGAACTTCTGATGTTCCTCCGCTATGGGGATATGTAGGTAAGCGTCCTTTAGATCGATCGAAGCCATAAAGCAATTTGGCGGGAGAAGGGCTTTTACAGATTGGATCGAATCCATTCTGAACCTCTTGTACCTGACCGAGGTATTTAAAGGTTTTAGGTTGAGGATAAGCCTGAACTTTCCCGATGGCTTGCGGACCACAAAGATGTGGGAGTAAAAACCCCCACCTATCTCCCTGGTCGGGACCTGGACAACCACCTGCTGCTCCTCCAATTCCTGAAGTGAGGAGAGGAGGGCACAAGACTTTTCCACACACTTCGGAAGGTTGGTAATTAACAGTCTGAGGGGGGGAGGGGTTGAGAATTCTAGCCTGTAACCCCTTCGGATGATCTCCAAGATATATTGGTTGGAGGTAATCATCTCTCACTGTGGGAGGAAGACCCCCAATCTTCCTCCCACTGTTTTGGAGTAAATTGGTCTTTCTGGGGGGTTCAGGAGGGCGAAAAATTGCTCCCCCTCGACCCTTCCCCTTCTGTCCCCAACCTTTCTTCTGGGAACCTGACCTGGGTGTCTCTGATTTCCCACGAAATCGAAACCTCTTTTTTGGCTGTTCCCCAAACTTCTTTTTAACGGGGAACACCTTTTTGTCGGCGGTCCGGTCTAGGACTGCTTCTAGACCAGGACCAAACAACAAATCCCCCGTAAGCGGAATACCACAAAGTTTTACCTTGGACGCACTGTCCCCCTGCCACGTTTTGAGCCACAAGGCCCTTCTGGCTGAGTTACACAATGCTGCAGACCTTGCGGACATATGAATAGACTCCGCTGAGGCGTCTGCCAAGAAAGCTACCCCCTTCAGTAGCATGGGGAAAGAGGAGAGGATTGTCTCCTTAGCTGTACCTGCCTCGATATGGGATTTAACCTGAGTCAGCCAGTACTCCAAGTTGCGGGCTACCACTGTAGCCGCCATTGCTGGCCTAAGATTACCCTGGGAGGAATCCCAGGTTTTCTTTAACAGGGAATCCATCCTTTTATCCATGGGATCAGAGAGTACCCCCATGTCCTCAAAGGCTAGGTCTGTGTGTCTAGAAACTTGGGAAAAAGCCGCGTCAAGTTTTGGCGTCTTATTCCAAACTAAGTTTTCTCCCTCTTTAAAAGGAAATCTTCTTTTCAGCGCCCTTGAGAGAAAAGGTTTCCTTTCCGGATCCTGCCATTCTCTTTTGATGGCATCGACCAGAACGTCATGGACTGGGAAAACTTTCCTTTTCTGTTCCCCTAAGCCTCTGTACATTTGGTCGTGCAGGGACAGCGGCTTCCTCTCCTCCTGAATCCCTAGGGTGGTGTGGATAGCCCCTAAAAGCTCCTCAACCTCCTCTAGAGAGAGTTTGTAACGTGAGGGTTTAGTGGACTCCCCGTCCAACCCCTCTTCATCAGATTCTCCTTGAGAATCAGAGGGAGTGCTGCCTGCTTCTACCTCAATTTCCTCTGTCGATCCTACCGGTCTCTCTGCACCAATAGCGAGGGGTACCGGTGGATCAGGTGAAACCGCCTGTTGTACTGGGGGAGGGGTGCTCTGGGCCTGGGGCAACTGAAAGTTAGCAAACAGCGTTTTAAATGATTGGAAAGTGCTTGAAAGCTCCTTAACAGATGCTGCCAGATCTACCCCCTGTTCTGCTGTCTGCTCTCTCACTACCGCATCCATACACCCCCTACAGAGAGTCTTGTCCCAAGTCTCCCCTAACGTGGACCTGCAGACAGGGCACTTTCTCTTAGAGCCATGGAGCGATTTGCTTGTGTATTTCTGAAAACAAACAGAAACATAGAGAGCAGCAGTGTTAGTCAGAACTCCCCAGCTAAATAAACAGGGATCACCAGGAGTGCCTAATCCCCAGGAATGACCACCACCAGGGACCCACTCCTCTCCTACCGACCACCTGGTAGGGAAAACACACCCGTGGAGCTAACAGGGGTTTTGTGAATCAGGGAACACCACCCCAGGGTTCCACTGACCTTTGCTTGGCTGGTGTCCTTCTCTCCGGGAGCGGTTTTAGAAGCCTCTGCCTCGGACATCCTCCCGCACGGTAACGGTGGCCTCTGGTCCCAAAAATGCTGTCTCTACAGGCGAGTAGGTGACCGCACCAGCCAAGTGCTGGTTCCGCCTTTCTAGGCCGCGTCCGGAACCGGAAGACGCGGCCTCGTGTATCGAATCCGCCCCTTCCGCCGGAACTGACGTCACCCGCCGTCCGACGCAGCCACTGAGTCTCCAGGCTGAAGGGTGGAGGGGAAGTGGATTTGATACACAGCGCCACCCTAGGCGCGCGAAAGAGCGGACCTCCCAGCTGCCATCCTTTCGCCAAGGAGCGCTTGAGATGCACGGCGCCCATACAGGTAAGTTAAAACGCGCTCGTTTTTACCTGGCGCCAAATACAAAATAGAAAGAGCACAAAAACGCCAGGCAACTCCCGGGTCCTGCCCTTCTCTAAAACATAAGCCTTAGCCTCCCCAGCTAACAGCCCTGGTTCCACAGCAGTGTCTCCCCACCGGAGGAAACACCATAACTGAAGGGCCAGTGGGAGGATGAGGCTTTAAAGATCTAAAGAAGGCGGTGTTTCCTAGAAGGGGAGGAGCCGGGATCTCTCTAAGGTGCTGTCCTGAAAGACGAACTAGGGAAAATACCCGTTTGCAAAATTGTAAAACAGAGTAAAACATGTTGTTGTTTTTTCCACGGTATTTGGCTTCACAAGATAAGAAAAAAATAAATAAAATGTTTTATTAATTTTTTATATATTAAAGGGGTGTCGCGTGTTTAACTTTTTTTTTTGTATGTATATATATATATATATATATATATATATATATATATATATATATATATATATATATATATATATATATATATATATATAGCCAGTATGGTGGCCTGAGTTTATGGGAGGAGCCCGGAGGGTATTTAAGCAGCCCACTCACACATGCTCTTTGTCGGTTCAGTGTGCGGTACTACACGTCACTGGGCCGACTCTTCCCAGCTCACCTCATGTCCGTGAGTCTGCGCATTCAATCGCATTCGACACCCTCCCGCCCTTCCCTTTTTTAGGGCACTTCTCAGCATATCCTTCTTCAATTAACTGCCCATTACTTACCTTGGGTATTCCCCCTTTTCTTGGCATACTGACCAGACCACCAAGGCACACATCAGGTCTATTTATGTTGTATGTCTTGTCGTGTGTTTATGTGATTCACATCACTCTCGGTCAGAGGGTAACGACAATAAATAAATAAATATATATATTAAAAAAAAAACACTATCCCCCTATTTTGGAGACGCTATAACTTTTGTGCAAACCGATCAATAAACGCTTATTTTTGGTAAGAAAAAACGCAATATGTAGAAGAATAAGTATCGGCCTAAACTGAGGAAAAAACGTTTGTGTTATATATATATATTTTTGGGCATATTATAGCAAAAAGTAAAAAAAAAAAACTGCATTTTTTCAAAATTGTCACTTTTTGTTTATAGCGCATAAAAAATAAAAACCGCCAGTGTGATCAAATACCACCAAAACAAAGCTCCATTTGTGAAAAAAAAAAAAAGTTTTGTTTGCACGACCACGCAATTGTCAGTTAAAGCAACACAGTGCCAAATCAAAAAGGGGCCTTGTCTTTGACCAGTGAATTGGTCCGGGCCTTTCATAATACTTAGTACACTTCTTAGGCCTCGTACACACGAGGGGATATGTCCGCTGAAAACGGTCCGATGGACCGTTTCAGCAGACATCTCCACTCGTGTGTATGGGCTAGCGGACAGATTTCTCCACCCGACAGATTTCAAAGCATGCTTTGAAATCTATCCGGTGGGAATCTGTCCGAATCTGTCCGCCCGACATGTCTGCTGGTTAGTACACTTACCAGCAGACATGTCGTCCCCCACCGCCGCCGAATGGATTCGGCGCATGCGCGGAAGTGTTTAACTTCCTGGTGCGGTGACGTGGCGGCGTCAACGTCACCGCCGCGTCACCGCCACATCACCGCGCCGTCCGGCGGCGGGGAATTTGATCCGATGGTGTGTACACGCCATCGGATCGAACTCCCGATCGGACATATCCGATGGAAATGGTCCGCGGACCGTTTTCATCGGATATGTACGATCGTGTGTACGAGGCCTTAGTGGAGCAATCTCCCCACCTTTCACCAAGCCATGGGTGAATTCTTCACAGAAAATAAAAGCACATAGATAGCCTTTATACCTGGAATATATTCTGCAACATGAAGGCAGTGTCTGTTTCCCTTTTTACATGTTTGAATATTTTTTTTAATTTCTCTTCTTTTGGTTCTTTCTGGAATTGTAGTTCGTCTAAAAGGGATACAACTTCTGTCATCAGCACAGTGGCCTTCTCCTTCAGGGCTGCAAAAAAAAAAAAGTTACAAATATTGTAAAATGTCAAGTCAGTAAATGGCAAGTCAGTAAGGCTTGATTCACACCTATGCATTTTTAGTGCTTTTTGCACTACAGTCCATTTAACATGGTTTCTGTAGTGCAAATCTACTAAATGCATAGATGTGAATCCAGCCTTACTATGTAATGGGGAATTCAAGTGCAATCTCATTTTACACACACACAAAAAAAAAAAAATAAGTTAAACACGCGACACCCCTCCACCCACCTACCAGTCCCCTCTCACCATTTGGATCAGAGCGATTCCAACTGGCGAGTGCTGGCACGTGACCAGTTTGACAAACTGGAATCGATCTGTCCCAGCATCTCTAAGAAAAGACAACGACTTTCAAATCCCCACACTGCTGCACCAGATGCGTGGGCAGTAAAAGTTAATTATCCACAGAGGTAAATGCACTAGGGGTGTGAGTGTAGTGTTTTAAGTTCACCTTTGAATTTTTTGGGAAAAGGTTAACTTGCACTTTAAAGCAGACCTAGACTCAGGCTACCTAATCCTTCACGCAGCACGAGACAAAGAAGGCAAATTGATTAAAAACCTTCTTCAGCTCTGTGTATACATAAAGGAGCACAGGGGAGCTCATGTCCATAACAGGGATGGTTTTGTCAGCTTTTTCATCAGATTTTTTGCTGTGACAGGTTTGTTTTGTGACCAGTTTTATTAAAAAGGAACAACATTGTTTTTGGAGTGCAGCAATCCTAGTTTTTCTCTACAAAACTGTGAAACCTGATGTTTTGGGGGGCTCTCTGGGGACCCGATGTATGGGATTGGGGGGGTCGACGCCCTCTGGGGACCCCGATGTATGGGATTGGAGGGGGGGGGGGGGGTCGACGCCCTCTCGGGACCCCGATGGATGGGATTGGGGGGGGTCGACGCCCTCTGGGGACCCCGATGTATGGGGGTCGACACTCTCTGGGGACCCCGGTGTATGGGATGGGGGGGGGGGGGGGGGGTGCAACGCTCTCTGGGGACCCCGATGTATGGGGGTCGACACTCTGGGAGCATTTGTCTGTGTGTCGGGAATGAGTGCGACAAAGGCAAGAGAATTCTTATTGGGAAGTAGTTGCTCAAACACAAACAAACACACACACACACACACACACACACAGAATTTTAATGGTTCAAAGAATGTCAGGCAAAATGGTCGGCCCTCACCCAAGTTCACTTCATCAAATCTGGCCCTCTTTGAAAAAAGTTTGGACATCCCTGGTCTAGAACTATTTAGACGGTATAAAAGGTAAATAAAGCACCTGGACCAGATGGCACACACCCACGGATCCTAAAAGAATTGAGCCCTGTCATTTCAACGCCATTGTGTCTAATTTATAAGGCCTCTTCAATACCTGAAATAGTACTAAATTAGTTTAAGGCCAATGTGGTGCCTATACTTCAAAGTCTTTACCAAATAACTATAGACCTGTTTGTTTAACTTCTATAGTTGGGAAGATACTGGAGAGTTTAATAAAAAGAGCACAAAGTTAGATGAGTTCTTACTGGAAAAAATATTCTAACAGACAGCATGGCTTCATGAAAGACAGAAGTTGGCAATTAAATCAGATTTCTTTTCACTAGGAGGTGCAAAACCTTAGACAAAGGGATGGCTGTGGATGTAGTAAATTTAGATTTTACCAAAGCGTTTGACATAGTTCCCCACACAAGGCTAATGTGCAAGATCAACTATGGGTATAGGATAATATATATAGAAAGTAAGTGTGATTATTTTTCTTCCTACTTAGTGGTTGAACTAGATCAACTTTTGTCTTTTTTCCAACCAGACTATATGCAAATAAATGCTACAGTATTCATATGAAGCATTGTGCATCTCCAATTTTGCCGAGGCACACTTTTTCTTCGATTCTATGCACAATAAAAAAAAAGTACCATGTACAGCTATGTGAATGTAGAAAGGGACCAATTACTGTACAGGTTTTTACTCCTTAAAAGTAGAACTAAAAAGCCCCCCCCCTCCTCTCAGATAATGTAAGGGAGGGTTTTAACCCCTGCCACATTTTTGGCCATCCGTTTCCTTGGGGAGATTTCCCATCACCTCCTGTCCCATAGGATAAACAGGAATTTTCTACAAAATGAGAAAATTCCTGGTTGTCAAAGGTAGTGTCCCCAAAATCCCCAAAAGGCAGCAATAAAAACCCGACAGGCGTCTTAATCTCTCTACATGCTACCGGAATCGAATAAAAAGTTTTGCCTTTAAAGTGTATATATATATATATATATATATATATATATATATATATATATATATATATATATATATATATATATATATATACATACATATACATATATATATACATATATATATATATATACATACATACACACACACGCACCCTCCCCCCCAGGATATTATGCATAATATCAGGTTTAAATTCATATAAAAGCATTTTGATGAAATCATTAGGAAAATAAAACACTTGAGAAATAACTCATACAGCTTAGTAAATTAATTCAAATGCATCTGAAATGCATCTTAAATTATCAGCCTGCTTCAGCAAGGTCACGATAACAGAAAGGTAACTTAGGTCTGGTTACAAGTCACATACCCATTCGTTTCACTCTTGTATCAATAAGTTGCTTCTCCAAAGACCGAGATTCCTGAAAAAAATAGTTTTAGGAAATCATATCCAGTCTTCATTTTTACTCCAATAAACAGCATTTGTAAAGATCATGTGGTTTAGCAAGCACCCGAGTTTGACCTATTATATGCAGAAGAGTTCTCACCCTTACTGTTTTTAGTGAACATGCAAAAAAAAAAAAAAAAAAAAAAGTTTGTGTGTGTGTGTATATATGTATATATATATATATATATATATATATATATATATATTTATTAATAATAATAATAAAGGGTCTGCAAAACCTGCTCTCCTCTAGAGGTCCTATGCCTGGCATGCAGATTGCAGCTTTGAAAACCATGAAAGATTACATGCCAACACTAAAGTTAGATTTAATGGTTATTCACTTGTAATCCTGAGGACATTTACAGGGATTCCAAAATATTTTTCTATATGCGCATAAGACTTGCTTGTCCTTTATATCAGGGGGATCAACAATCGCCATCATGATGTCACGTATGATGAACGTGTAGCGAGGAGCCAGGACACTTGCTAAACCTTGCAAGTGCGATCCAACCACGGCCATTTTGGAACCTGGCAGTTGTATGACCTTTGTGAATATTGATAGCATTATATTCACAAGCCAGTAAGTGCATTGGTTAAATAAATGTCTTTTTTTTTATTTAACAGATCTTTACTATGGAGAATGTTTTCTCATTCTATTGTAGGAGGATGCATGGATTTTATTTATAACCATGTGTATGAGCTGTCGCTTTTTGGGAGACAACCAGTCTTATGCTTAACAGTGGATCGGGAGAAGAGTTATGGGGATGGGAGAGCCCCCGGGAATATCCAAAAATGCCTCTGACCACTATATATTAGTGGCCCTTTTGCTTTGCTAAGCTCCTGTTTGTCTCACCCTGGTGGTGTGGTGTGCATAGGCCCTGGGATTTGGAAGTTTCTCTACTTTTCCTGTGCTCACTGTGGTCTGGAAAGATTTCCCTACTTTTGCGCTCTCTCACTATCTTTTGAATTTTATTGCACTTATTATTAACTTAGTAACTTGTTTTTCAATAGTCTTTCAGACAGCACCTGAAAGATCATGGCTCCTCTCACAACAGGAAACACCTCATCATCCAAAGCTTTAATAGGAGGCCTCCATGCCACTTCCTTCAGTTGTTTGTAGAGAACTCCAGCCCCAGCTAAAACATAAGCAACAGTTAAATCCTAGTATACAGCAACAAAAGGGTGGGAAAATCTATTGGAAAAACAAGTGACCGGTAAGTCCAACTTGAATGTTCCCAAAATGTCTTTCAGGACAGCACTGAAGAGGATAATCGAGACTTAAACCATTAGAGTGGGACACAAGCCTGTAAGACTTTCCTACCGAAAGCCTGGTCCCCTGCGGGTCAGAAGGTCTATAGTGATGGGCAAAGGTTGTCAGACTTATCCACGTAGCCGCTTTACAGATCTGTTCTGGGATGGCACCAGCTTTTTCTGCCCAACTCACTGCCCAATCGCTTGTAGGAGTCCAAATACCAACTAGACTCCCTTGGTCTGAAAGGGAATAGGCCTCTGCGATAGCCACTCTCAACCATCTGGCAATGGTTCCTCTGGTAGCTTGTCTTCCTTTCTTACTACCAGCATATAAAACAAATAATGCGTCTGAGCGCCTAAAGTGCTTAGTGGCTTCAAGGTAACTTAAGACTACTCTCTTAAAATCCAAGGAATGGAATTCTTCTATCTTCTTTCCTGATGGATTAGAGCAAAATGTAGGAAGTATGATCTGAGATTGATTTTGGACCGAAGATCAACTCTGCCTGAAAAAAAAAAAAGTCTCCCTGACTCAAGGCTTAAAGTGAGTTCCACCTTAAAATTGTAATTTTTTTTGCCCAATATTTTTTTTTTTTTTATACACTCACCAGAAAGTGCTTTTGCTATGCAGAACTAGCCCTTCTGCCACTTCCTCCACCGCAGTCGTCTTCTTCCTCGTCCTGCGTCGCAGTGGCTTCTGGAGAATGGAGCGCACTGCCTTTTGGGAACTATGTGTATCCCAGGAGGCATATTTCCCAAAAGCGCTGTGCGAGTGGCGCATGCGCAGTAGGAAACGGGCAGTGAAGCTGTAAGGTTTCACAGCCTGTTACCCTTAGTCTAGATGGAGGCGCCAGGACCGAGCGCTCGCCGTTGGGGGCCCATCATTGTGGGCGCCTAGGACACGCAAGTGTCCTTATTAAAAGTCAGCAGCTACACTCTTTAGGGGTCACTAGTTCAAGCTGTTATAGCCCCTAAAAAAAAAAAAAAAAGAAGGTTTTCAAATGTAATCAGTAGGGAGGCTAAATCCATAGGTTCAAAAGGGATCCCTGGTCACGGCCTGTAAAACAACTAATAAGTCCCACTTTGGACAGCCTCTGATCACTACCGGTCTGGACCGGGTGAGGTCCTTAAAGAATCTGATCACTAAGGGTTCCAGATTTTTCTAGAAATACTCCCAGCATGGCACCCTGAATTTTGAGGGTACTCCTCCTTGAGTGAGTGAGAAACTTGTATAGTGCAAAACATGCGAACTGAATCGCCTCAGGGCGCTTGGTATCCATTTCCTACAATATTTTTTGCCTTCAGAATAGATGGGTTTAGAGTTTTTACCTGAAGGCCTTGTGGTTCACTTCCGTTCGGATGCTGGTTGGTAAAGCGTTCCACAGTCTAGGTCCTTGGACTGCAAATCTTCCTTCTCCTTTGGACTTGTATGTAGCCTTGGGTATCCTTGACTAAATAAGAGATACAATCTGCACAAAGAGGCTTTGTCCAGGATTTGCCTAACTTCTTTGTAAAACAAGACGCCTTCTCTTTACTGGTTGAACAGAGCATTTAGCATGGACAAACAAACAAACAAAAAAATCACACACAAATAGAAACCACGCCGAAATGCTGCCGACACATCAGGCACAAATCTAAAAAACACCCAAGTGCACTGGGAAAGGACCTCTTACTTCCCTGTGCTCAAGCAAGCCCCACAACCAACCCTTGGAGTCCCCTACTACTGGGCAGAAGTGCTAACCCCTCTAGCCGCTGCACTGCCACATTCACCAGGGAAAACCACTTCCCAGGAGGAGGGGGTGTGGGGTGATAACCCATAGGAAAAATTGCGCATGGCTGAAGACGCAGAAGTTTAAAAAGGCACCAGGTAACCCTGCCCTTTGTGGCCGGAAATTACACAGCTCGCCCGACCCGGAAGTGCCGCCTCTCCCTGTGCACTGCACAGGACGTAGCCAAGGGCTCTCCCTGGCCACCAGAACAATGGCGGCTGCTCAGCCTTACACCGCCGCTGTCCTGCAATGCCTCTGCGCACTGCCTATCTACAAAGAAACTGGGCAGCACTCCCAGGCAGTACAGATTCTCCCTGAGCATGGAAGAGGGAGCCCACGAGACCATGAAGCAAGAGGCAAGTGGGAGGATCACATCTCCTGCAGATGGAAAAAAAAAAATGAACCAGTCGTCTCCCAGGATAGCCCTAAGCAATCATGGCTCTGGCTGGAGGAAACACAAACAAATAAAAACTGAAGGTAAGTGCATGGAGGCCATCTATTAAAGCTTTGGATGATCCTGTAGTGGGAGTAGCCATGATCTCTTGGGTGCTGTCCTTAAAGCATTATTCCCAATTTGATTATCAACACACAAAGCTGGGGGGGGGGGGGGGTTTGGAATGTCCACTTCCTAAGCCTCATGTAGATCAAACTGGAGTAGACTTACCTTTTGTTCCTTAAGTGTCAGAGAAGCAACATTCAAACTGTGATTTGCAATTTTTGTTAAAACCCTGAAATAAAATCAAACATCCAATCACTGACATTCTTAGGAATGTTTACCACAGAAAAATCAAACTTGCTTTTGCCACTTATACCCATTATCTACAACTTTTGCTTGCCCATAGCAGCTCTGGTCCAGCATCATTCCCATGCAGTCAGATTATATATCAGACAGTACTGATGTCCTGACTCCCATTATCCACAGCACATGAAGTTCTGTACAAGTCAGGAACATGCCTTTTGATCTTTAGCACCCTCACTGGCCAATAGAAATGAGAGAAACGCAGAAAGCAGTGGACAGGCTTTGACAATTTCAAGAAGTGAAGATTTACCACTTAGAATGGCTTGACAATCGAGTGCAACAGCAGTGCTTGGAAGCTGCTGGACACATGCAAGGGCACCTCTAGATTTGTGCCCTAGATTTGTACATTCTACACTTCACAGCACTTTGCTTTCTTTTTTCATGATTTAAAGAACAGTGCTGAAAAGTTATTTGTTTCAAATTCACAAAAGCTATAATTTAATAAAATGTGTGAAATGTTATTATAAACTGCCGTATGTGCACTAAATTACCCAGGAACTTACTCAGAATCTGCATTTTTCTCCGGTAACGTTTTCTGAATGCTGTAGAATACCTGCATTCTTGTATGCATAAAAAAACAAAAATCATCAATGCAATTCTACGTGAAATTATTTCAGATTCAATATACAGGAATATAGAATTATTAAATATTAATAAAACAGCTTTTAAATACAAGAGGTCCAACAAACAAATGCTTAATTCCAACCAATACAATAAAGTAGCACCTGCCCAATGTACAGAATTCTAAACTCAAAGTACACCAGAACTCCAGAGTTTGTTGTTTTCCCTTTAGGGTTACTTTTGATCTACCATGATTCCAGCAAAATGAATGGCATTAAAATGAGTACAGAAAAACCTTGGTTTAAGAGTGTTTTGCAAGACAAGCAAAATTTCTAAACACATTTTGACTTGATATACAAATAGTGTCATGTCACAACTGAGTATAAAAGAAGAGAAGCGCCTCTAAGTGTAGGAATATGGTTACATTTAATGAAGGTACAACATTTGGCAACATATTGCTACACGTAGAGGCGCCTCTCTTCTCTTTAATACTCTGGAGCTCCTGATTGATTTTGCTTTTAATCCCCTTGTGGAAGCTTCCATTTGTGGATGGACATTTTATGGTTACACAACCTATCACATTGCTATGAACAAATAATTTGAGTTTCCATTATTTCTTATGGGGAAATTTGCTTTGATATACAAGTGCTTTGGATTACAAGCATGTTTGCAGGACGAATTATGCTCGCAATCCAAGGTTTTACTGTACATTCAATGTAAGGGTACCAGGCTTGAGCCAGCCATACATAATATGTAAACACTTACACAGGACATTCTCGCCACACATGCAAGGTATTTCTGCAAATGTCAGAGCGAAAGCAGTAATTCTAGCACCAGACCTCCTGTGTAGCTCTAAACTGGTAACCTGTAATAGCTTTTAAAAGCGTTGCCTATGAAGATTTTTCAATTCTGTAGGTGCCATTCCACGAACGTGCACAGTTTTAAAAGCGGGACATGTTAGGTATCCATTTACTCGGCATAACACAATATTTTGCAATAAAATAAATATGTATGCTTTAACATTTATTAAAGTGGATTTTTCCAAAACAGTTGCATTTAAGAAACTGCTGCGCAAATACCATGTGACGAATTGTAAAACCCACGTTATTCTTTAGGGCCTATGCTTAAAAAAAATATATACATACGTTTGAGGGTGCCAAGTAATTGTTTAGCAAAATATACAGATATTTAAAAGTCAGAAAAAGCCTGGTCTAAAAGTGGAGAGCAGTTAATATGAATAGAGGAGCTGGTCTTACCTTTGCAACAACAGTGACTTGTTGTAATATGAAACTTTGTTATTTTCAATTCCCAGAACCAACTGTCGAACTCTGTCAAAGAAACATTAATAGTTAGATTTTTGGGGAAACACTTCCCATTAATACAAAAGCCTGGAATATACCACAGCAGACGGATGGTAGTTCACAGTGGTACGCGTGCACAAATCAATACTCTTGGCAGAGAATTTTTATCTTCCTCTAGATCTCTAACAAAGCCTGTATGGGAGCCTGACATTGCACCCACAATCCACTGATCATGGGTGTAATACTTTGAAGGCCCCTCTGTGTAAAAAAAAAAATAATAATAATAGGGAAAACACACGCACACACACATGTTTTTACTTAAAACTTGGTTCCACCCATAAAAAGAACTTTACAATTTAATAATTTTTAATAAAATAAGAAAAGCAGTGATAATGACAAAATTGTTCAATATACATTCTGCAGTTTGTTGAAAAAAAATATATAATAATAATAAGTGGGTGGAACTCCGCTTTAAAAAAATGAACTTAGGCAAAAAAAGCCTCCTTTACACCATAAAATATAAACTCTTGAGACGGGTAAAATACATCCTGCAATTGCTGACCTACCTCTAAAAAGCTCTCTTGCCTGGAGGGGACTCAATTCTGATTTTATTGCTTCACAAGTATTCAAGTTAAAAGTGTGCTGCGATTGTGCACAAGAGAAGAAAGTGTAGAGAGTATGACAGCAGGTAGTATGTACTGCAGCGCAGAGCAGGGAGTATGAAGGTGGGCAGTATGAGAAGGGGGTGAGTGTGACTGTTATGATACTGGGAAGTATGTGTAGGGAAGAAGAGTGAACATTATGACAGCAGGCATTATATGCATGAGAAGAGTGCAGAGGTCATGACAGCAGGCAATATGTGCAGAAGTCGAGGGTATGAAGGTGGGTTGCATGGGCAGGGAGGTATGCGGCATCTCTACTTGGCATTCACAATGTTAAAGTTGTAGTTAAGTTATGTCTGCCCTTTTTACCTACAGGTAAGCTTATAACAAAAGCTTACCTATAGGTAAAACGAATATCCACGGAGCAGCAGCTTGAGATATCGCTGGCACATGCACTCTGATGGAACGACATGTTATACCGTCTGTGTGGCAAACAGTAACTCCTGTGCAGAAGTGACGACAGACAGCTGGAATCTGGAAGGAAGACCAGGTTGAGATAAAAGCCATCAGCGGCGACAGCTCACTGCTGGAGGGCTTTGTTTTAAGCATTGCCTAGCAGGGTGAAATTTTTATTTTTTCTAAAATGTACTACCACTTTAAGACAGGTCGTGTAAGAAAGGAGAGGAAGAAGTTGAAAGTTGGGACACGATACATTTCTTTTACTATGACAGGTTCTCTTTATGCAGACAGAGGTCTGTTAAGACTCCGGATTTCTCCCCTGGATCCATCACCTACAGAACAGGGACAGAGAAGCTTTGATTTGTATCCGAGCAGGCTTCAAGCGACGGCACGCTGAAGGCGAGAACCTGCGAGTTGTGTCAGAAGTGTAACTGAGTGTTTTCTGACTGCATAATGCAACCAAGTGGTCTGTCTGCTGTGAATATATGGTCAGAGTGGGTGCATTGCATATGCATAAAATTGTGTGCAGCAGGCTTTTCTAGCACTGCTGACTGGACAGAAGGAGCCCTTGTATTCTGCAAAGGCAAGCTGGGAAGTGGTAATGAACATAGAAGCAGACAGAAAGTGAAAAGATGAACGGGCGAAGGACACCTCCAGTGATTGACAGGAAACAAAGTTCTCTTCTCTTCTCCCATGAAGGATAAAGCTAAAGGTGCCTGTGTACTGGAGGGGGGTCATATCACTCCTGCCATGGATAATGGGATGTACAGCATGCGCCGAGGGTACGATATAGTGGAAATACCAAAGGCTGTGCTAGGGATGGAATGTCAATATACTTGAGGCGTTTAGTGGCAATACTATATAGGATCACTGTCCCATCATATACTGCATAAAAACTTTTAAAAAGCCTTTGCTAAATACCTTTTTTAAGTCTTTGTTTCTTCAGCCACATGAACACTGCTGCATCATCCCTGATGTTCATGGCTAGGGCAGTAAACGGATCTAACGCAGAAGCTGTGGTGTCACTCTGCAAGGTTGCTGCAAAGTCAGGGTATTTCTAGGTGCCCTGCTCAATGCCATGGGGAAGATTTATGTCCCCTTCCAGCAGTGTGAAGTGAAGAAGCACATTGAGGTGCTGTCTACATCAATTCTGAGCCGCCACCAGCGAACTTGCCAGTGCAACGCAAGAAGCGTGTGCAACACTAACTGGCAGCATGATGCAAGTCTACAACTGGGGACTACAGGCTTACTGTGCATCGTCACATCTCTATGAACAGGCACAGCAAGGTGACAACAGGTTAAAAAAAAGAAAGAATTAGACTAGGTAGATAAAAGCTGCACAAAATACATTTATGGTTTTGGAGTTTACAAACACTTTAATCTTCCTTTATTTTGTCTTTAGAATATTTTTAGATTGGTAAGGTCCAATGTATTTTGCGTCAGCAATGCTTCTTTTATGCGTTTTCCCTTCCATGTACTCCTTGCTGTGAAGGGCAGTTATAGATGAGGGCAGGGGCCATATGTTTGTTACTGGTGTGAATATGGTTCGGGGACACACTGGGCACCTTTGCTACATACTGGGTGTCCAGTGTGCTCCTGTTCCTTTAAGGGGGGGGGGGATCGATTGGGCTGCCTCCAGGCCCACCTGGCCCTTATCTATCCATTGAATGCATGCGCTTCCACTGTGGAGACGCTCATAAATGTAATAGTGTTTAGGTCTTGAAGCATACACAGGGTGCCGTGAAGAGGCCTTGCAGCTTTTGCATGCATTTGAAATTGCGTGTTAACTAAACCCCTGATTTTAACGCAGACCGTTAAACAGGTTAATTTGGTTGGTCAGTTGAGCTATGAAATGTTCTGTTTTTGTCTTATGACATAATAGGCGCAGAGGGAAACGGGATGCAAGTAACAACAGCTTCCTTACTTCAGACTTTACAATGATGGCAGGATGTCTCTTCATAGAGTTGGACAAGGATGTATAATGCAGGTGCTTGGATGGGCAAAAAATAAAAAACACTTACGCCTCCTTTAGATTCTCCACGGTGATGTACTCCACTTCATCGACAGATATTTCACCTGCAGTGAATGTTAGAAATAAGGAATCAGGGAATTCATAGGTAATGGTTGTTTTATTAAAGTCACCCTGTCACTAGTCTGTCAATGACAATGACTGCAGAAAGAAACGGCAAACCTGTAGCTTATGTCTTGAAATGCAACAAGCATTTAACTGGCTGAATGAGTTGAATACCATTGCATGCAGAAGTTCCCCCTACTGGCTTATATGTGCTTTAGAGATGTATAGCGGAGGAAGCCGGAGTTCACATACTCAGAAGTCAAATAATCGAGGGGCTGGGAGCAGCATTGTGGCAGCTTTTCACTGACTGCTGGAGGAATAAAAAGCCTCATCTTTCTGCAGGTATTGCCATTAGTAGTAATAGGTCACTTTAGGATTAATACAACAGAAAACAGAGATTGTTCCTGCCACTCAAAATATTATAGCATTGCATCTACAGAAGGGCAGAACACTTACAGGACACCAACTGGGTGCTTTTCCCAGATTTTAGAAGAAAAACTCATCTCAGTTTAAAGTAAACCAGCCACAGATGCTGGTAATTAAAGTGCAGCATACGATACAAATAAAACACTTAAAGTGGAACCTCACTCTCTCATCAACATTGCCAATTTTCCTTCTACTGATAGCAAAAAAAAAATAGATAAGTAGATTTACTTGTTAAAACTTTTTTTTTTAATTACATTTCTTCAGTTAGGCTGCTTTCACACTGCCAGCGCGGAGGAGTCGGGGGTAAGTCGCCACTATTTTTAGCGGTGCTTTACAGTAGCACTTTTAAGCCTTGCTAGTGGTCGAAAAAGGCTTAAACCCATCCACAAAGCGCCACTGCATTGGCGCTGCGCTGGCTATTGATTTCAATGGGCAGAGGCGCTGTAGATACCGCTCCTATAGCACCGCAAAAATGCGTCTAGCAGGACTTTTTTTTACCGTCCTGCCAGTGCACCGCTCCAGTGTGAAAGCACTCGGGCTTTCACATTGGATTAAAAGGAGAGGCTCTATACATGTGCTATTTTTTAGCTCCTCAGTGTGAAAGCAGCCTTACTTTTAGGTTTCCAGTCCTAGGCAAAGGATGTCATACATCCCAGGAGTCTCTAGCCGAGAAAACCCCTTTTCTCCTGCAGATCACACCCTCCAGCCTGCATGCCCGAGTTCAAGAAAGATGGATTCCAGGAAGTAAAGGCTACTTGAACCAACTGCCCTAACTCAAGATGGCCACGGCTATAAGTGCTAGGGTTTTTTTTTTAAAGTGATTTCTCAGTAAAATAAAAGCATGTAGGAGTTTGCTCAAAAAAACAAACAAAAAAACCCCACATTAATCAAATAGCATGTTTTGTTTGTGGAGTGCAGATTCAGTGTAGTTCCACTTTAAGCAGAAGATATATATTCTAGGGATGCACCAATATATCAGCCGCTGAAAATTATTGGCCAGTTTTGCTAATAGAAAAAATGTGCCGATAATGGCATGCTGCCTCCTATTGACTTCAATGCAAAAGCACCAGCCACAATAATTAAAGAGGATGTAAACCCTTAAACATACCCAGTGAAGTGAAGAGCCTCAGATGATACGCAGGAATGAAACAAATCATCCTACATAAGTTTCACATGTAAATGTGCTGTCTTCATTTTTATATACTGTTTAGAAAGTGCACGTTATGTTTGAATTTTCTCTTCCTGATTCACCTGTGGGTGTGGATTCTTGCCATACACTGCAAGACAGCCGATTGGAGGAAAGGCACACACCCTCTCTCCACATAGGCAGAAAAAAGGAAGAAAATGCAGAGCTGTGCTGTGAATAGACCAGCTCTCTGCTAATCTATTTATAGCACCTACCACGACACAAAATTCAGGCTGGTTTTATCACAGTTGTTGGAGAACATGTCAGAAGTTCTAATGCCTATAACAGAAGAACGGAGCAGGAAAAAGCTAGGGGTCAAAACTAGACTGCAAATCTAGAGATAAAGGCTGGTCATTTACAGTATTATATAAAATGTAAACATTGCTTGTAAAGGGTCAAGCTTGGTCATTAAACCTCAAACTAGTTCATAAATAAGATAGGGGAGCACAAGATAAAAGCTCAACTTTTAGACCTCTTGCACATGGCACAAATATGCGCTTATGAGCATAAATAATGAATTTTCCCTAAAAATGCATCGTGTGCACGAATGCGCATAAATACTCGCAAAACAAGCACCTGTAATCACGTGCCGACCAGCCGCCATCATTATATAGCGGCAGGTTGGCACAATCCTGTGAACTGCCATAGGTGTACGTCAGTCGCTTTAAGCGGGATAGCAGGCGCGCGCTGCATTGCGGGGGTGCCGATGCTTATGACCAACAGTCGCGATGACTGCTGCCCGCTAGCAATCGCGGGCGCGAGAGGCAGAACAGGGACGCGTGTGTGTGTGTGTGTAAATTCACACACATCCCTGTACTGTGAGCTGAGGAAAGAGATTGTGAGTTTTTAATAGCTAGGAACCACGGTCTGCAATTTCCTCTAGGTCAGTCCCACCCCTCCCCCCCCCCCCCAGTTAGAAACACACCAAGGAAACAACCCCTTGATCTCCCCCTAGTGTTATCCCTTCCCTGCCACTGATATTTTTACAGTAATCAGTGCATTTTTATAGCACTGATCGCTGTATAAATGCCAATGGTCCCAAGAATGTGTCAAGTGTCCGCCATAATGTCACAGTCCTGAAAAAAAAAAAATATGTAGCTCGCCGCCACTACTAGTAAAAAAATAATAATAATAAAAATGCTATAAACCTATCCCCTATTTTGTTGACGTGATAACTTTTGCGCAAACCAATAAATATACGCTTATTGTGATTTTTTTTACCAAAAGTATGTAGAAGAATACATAACGGTCAAAACTAAAAATAAAAAATAAAAAATAAAAATAAAAATAAAAATAAAAATAAAAATTCGGACCCAATTCACCAAAAAGACGGATGGGGAACTGTTGCCCTTCTGTCCAGCAGGTGGCAGTCAGGCAGCCTGTTTACATCGGGCCGCCTGCAGAGGAGAGCCGTCTGTGCATAAGTAGAGTGGACACAGACCTGTCATTCGCCTGCTCAGCAGGGATCAGTGGTCAGGCCCCCTGCTGAGCAAGCAGATCGCAACCGCAGTGTGCCTTGTGTGAAAGTGGCCTAAATGTAACCTAATTCACATTAAAAATAGTTGTATGGTAGGGCTGCAAACTAAGGCTGGGTTCACACTTAATTCGCATGGGGCTCACAGTTGGGGTCCGGTGCGTCCCTGTACTCAGTTTCAGGCCCAATTTTTTGCCTGAATTTGGACCTGAAACAAAACCAAAGATGCACAGGACTCCTGTGCAATCCACTCCGCAGCCGCCACAGAGATTTGCGAACAGGCTCCATTTAGAGCCGGTCACACCCTCCTGTCATGTGAATGCAGCCTAAAGAAAAATGATCCCTTTGTAGGTGTATGTGTGGGACTACTGTGTTGGAGTAGGTACAGAAACATAGAAATGGGGACTAAAACAAGAAAAGTTAGGATATACCTGCACCAAGTCTGTTCTGGAGATCAAACTTCTGCTGCTTTAATTGTTCCCGCAGCCTGCAAAAGCACAAAATTAAAGTGATTTAAAAAAACACAAAAGGATTAAACATACTACAAAATATGTAACAGAAATATGCACAGAGCGAATTTGCAGGAGACAGAAAACAACACAACCAGTGCAGCTATTTTGTTTAGGGTTATTGTTCCCTCATACTGAGGGATGTAGACAATGTTCTCTGACAGCTCCCAGCTGTCAGATCAGGGCCCGTCACCTACTGCATTAGTCCCCACTAATGATCAGGAACCAATTAGAGTTGTTCCTGATATTATCATCACTATATTAGCTAGGAAACAGAAATCACACACAGACTGGAGGTTATTTCACGAACGAACGAGCATTTGGCATATAGATGCCACTGCAGCCTGAAGATGGCAGGGTGCCTCCGTACTGTAAACCAAAGCTCGACAAAACCCAGGCGCCAGGTTGTTTTGGCAACAGGAAACTGCGTCCTGGCTTACACCGCAGCAGTGGTCGAGGGGCTAGCACGCGGGTGTGCGGAGCAGCTGATAATTGCAGCCGTAGTTCTGTGGCCTGCTGGAACAGAATATATACCTCCATGTCAGAACCGACGCCCTCTGGTGGACAGTGCTGTGATAAGCACAGCTTGCTCTCACTGCGTGCCCACCTCAGACATCTTGCCAGGTTTACAGCTGGGCTTCATGGGTCACCCTTCCCTTACTGCCGTCTATCAGTGCTCAGCAGAGCAGCCTATCAGCCTCGCCCGTCCGTCCCCCATGAGTCCCACCTAATCACTGCAATTTTTTTTTTCCCCCCCCGTCTTTTTTTGCTTGGCACCAGGCATGAGCAATTCCTATTTCCTGACGCCCCAGACATGCAGTTCTGGGCACTGGGCTGCTGATTTAACCACTTAACCCCCGGGACCATATTGCTGCCCAATGACCAGAGCACTTTTTGCGATTCGGCACTGCGTCGCTTTAACTGCCATTTAAGCGGTCGTGTGACGTGGCTCCCAAACAAAATTAGCGTCCATTTTTTTTTTTTTTAAATATAGAGCTTTCTTTTGGTGGTATTTGATCACCTCTGCGCTTTTAATTTTTTGCGCTATAAACAAAAATAGAGCGACTATTTTGAAAAAAAAAAGCAATATTTTTTACTTTTTGCTATAATAAATATCCCCCAAAAATATATATAAAAAAATGTTTTCCTCAGTTTAGGCCGATACGTATTCTTCTACATATTTTTCGTAAAAAAAAAAAAAAAAAAAATCGCAATAAGCGTTTATTGATTGGTTTGCGCAAAAGTTATAGCGTTTACAAAATATGGGGTAGTTTTATATAATTTTTATTAATATTTTTTTTTACTAGTAATGGTGGCGATCAGCGATTTTTTTTTCGGTACTGCGACATGATGGCGGACACATTTTTGGGACCATTGGCATTTTTATAGCGATCAGTGCTATAAAAATGCATCGATTACTATAAAAATGCCACTGGCAGTGAAGGGGTTAACACTAGGGGCGAGGAAGGGGTTAAGTATGTTCCTGGGTGTGTTTTAACTGTAGGGGGGGGGGGGTGGACTCGCTAGATCAGCATTTCTCTCCCTGACAGGACCAAGAGCTGTGTGTTTACACCCACAGCTCCCGATCCTCGCTCTGTACCCAGCAATCGCGGGTGGCCGCTAAGCGCTACGGGCTCTCGCGCAGGGGAGCCAACCTGCCACCATATAACTGCGGCGGCTGGTCGGCAACCAGTTAAAGAACAATCGGGGTTCACCGGTGACCTTTTCCCCTTGATCGATGGGTAGAATGCGATTGATGGGTTGCCAGCACCAGAACACCCCTATGGGTCTTTATAGACTGCAGCAGCCCTCAGGGGCCAGATCCTGCCTTGTGGCCCTCACAGATTAGAAAGGTCCTTCTAGACTGCAGTGTCCCTCACAGACCAGAGTGGCCCTTGTGGTTTAGGGTCCTGTCATCCAGACACATGGCGGTAGGTGAGTCCCGCCCTGTGTATGTCTCTGGGGTCGGGATATAAACAATTCCGCGGTACTGATGTCTGCAATGCTCCACCCCCCCCCGGTATGTACTCACCTCCGCAGGATGTCCTCCTCCACCCTAATAGAGGCTGTGGAATCACCGCTACCGGACACCGACACCCGGTACAGAACGGCGCTCTGCTCCCGGAGTTTTTTCAGCACCGGATTGTCCCCGCCGCCTGGCACATCTACCGAGCCTCTCCCCGCCATCATACCGAATCACCCGCCCGCCCACCGACCAATCCAAACCGTCCCAGCCCCTGAGGGTGTGGCTCAAATATCTTCCCTGCACTGTTGTGGTCATGTGAGGAATACAGAGTCATGTGACCCGCCGATTATTTCTACTGAAGACAAAACTTTATTGAAGTGCTCAAACATGAACAAGAACATTGCTCCCAACTGTCCCTGATTTGCCACAAAGTCCCTCTGTCCCTCATTTTGGTCTGATCTATATAGTTGTATATAAAATGCACTTTTTATCTTTCAAATAGTGTTTCCCAGTGCTAAACTTTTCACCCAAATTCTAAATCGCTGCATTTGTAAATGTCAAAAGCCAATATAAAGAGTAGTAAAAAAAAGCATCTGTGGGTTTAACTAATTTTCTTTGTATAATTCTCCTTTAACCACTTAAGGACCTTGCCTGTTTTTCAGACTCGTGTTTACAAGTTTAAAACAGTTTTTTTTGCTAGGAAATTACTAAGAACCCCCAAACATTATATATTTGTTTTTCTAACACCCTAGAGAATAAAATGGCAGTCATTGCAACACTTTTTGTCACACCGTATTTGCGCAGCGGTCTTGCAAGTGCACTTTTTTTTGGAAAAAAAAGCACCTTTTTGAATAAAAAAAATAAGACAACAGTAATGTTAGCCCATTTTTCTTTTTATATTGTGAAAGACGATGTTACGCCGAGTAAATTGATACCCAACATGTCACGCTTCAAAATTGTGCCCGCTCGTGGTATGGCGTCAAACTTTTACCCTTAAAAATCTCCATAGGCGACGTTTAAAAAATGCTATAGGTTGCTTTCTTTGAGTTACAGAGGAGGTCTAGGGCTAGAATTATTGCTCTCGCTCCAACGATTGCGGCGATACCTCACTTGTGTGGTATGAACACTGTTTTCACGTATGCGGTTGCTTCTGCGTGTGAGCGTGTCGGGACGGGGCGCTTTAAAAAAAAAATGTTTTTGTTTTCTTATTTATTTTACTTGATTTGATTTATTTTTACACAGTTTTTTTTTTTTTTAAAAATGGGTCACATTTATTCCTATTACAAGGAATGTAAACATCCCTTGTAATAGAAAAAAGCATGACAGGTCCTCTTTAACCACTTGCCTACTGTGCACCTACACCCCCTTCCTGCCCAGACAAAATATTAGCTTCCGGCACTGCGTCGACAATTGCGCGGTCGTGCGACGTGGCTCCCAAACAAAATTATCATCCTTTTTCCCCACAAATAGAGCTTTCTTTTGGTGGTATTTGATCGCCCGTGTGGTTTTTATTTTTTGGGCTATAAACAAAAAAATAGCGTACATTTAAAAAAAAAAACACAATATTTTTTGCTTTTTGCTATAATAAATATCCCATTTAAAAAATAAATAAATACATTTATCTCAGTTTAGGCCGATACATATTCTTCTACATATTTTTGGTTACATTTTTTTTAAATAAAATCGCAATAACCGTATAGTGACTGGTTTACGCAAAAGTTATATTGCCTACAACATAGGGGACATAATTGTGATTTTTTTAAATTTATTTTTTACTAGGAATGGTGGCGATCTGCGATTTTTTTCGGGATTGCGACATTATAGCGGACACATCGGACACTTTTGACACATTTTTGAGACCATTCACATTTATACAGTGAATAATGCTATAAATATGCATTGATTACTGTAGAAATGTGACTGGCAGGGAAGGGGTTAACCACTAGGGGGCTGGGAAGGGGTTAAATGTGTGTCCTAAGTAGTGTCCTAACTGTAGGGGGAGGGGGGTGACTGGGGGAGGTGACCGATTGTGTCCCTATGTACAAGGGAAACAGATTGGTCTCCTCTCTCCCTGACAGGACGTGGAGTCTGTGTTTACACACAGAGCTCCACGTCCCTGCTTAGTTACTGGGCAATCGCGTGTTCGGCGGCCATCGCAGCCGCCGGACAAGAGCACGGTGTTCCCAGTAACGTGACGGGCGCACGCACTGCCGGCGGCGCGCTCACCCCCTAGCGGCTTTAAATGACAGGACGTCATATGATGTCCTGTCAGAACAATAGAGCATTCCGCCCGCCGTGGTTAAAGAGGACCTGTAATGCTTTTTTCTATTACAAGGGATGTTTACATTCCTTGTAATAGGAATAAAAGTGACCCATTTTTTTTTTTTAACTGTGTAAAAATAAATCAAATCAAGTAAAATAAATAAGAAAACAAAAACATTTTTTTTTAAAGCGCCCCGTCCCGACGAGCTCACACACAGAAGCAAACGCATATGTGAAACCAGTGTTCATACCACACAAGTGAGGTATCGCCGCAATCGTTGGAGCAAGAGCAATAATAATAATAACGTCACTCTCCTTCTCCCTGACCCCATCACTCTCCTTTCCCCTGACCCCCATCACTCTCCTTTCCCCTGACCCCCATCACTCTCCTTTCCCCTGACCCCCATAACTCTCCTTCTCCCTGACCCCCGTCTCTCTCCTTCCCCCTGACCCCCATCACTCTCCTTCTCCCTGACCCCCGTCACTCTCCTTCCCCCTGACCCCCGTCACTTTCCTTCTCCCTGATTCCCATCCGTCACCTTTCTCCAAACCCCCATGACTCACGTTCACCCAGACCCCCGTCCCTCACCTTCCCCCAGACCCCCATCACATAAACCCCCTTGACCTCGCGTTTCCCCAGACCCCCATCACTCAACTTCCCCTGTCACTCACTTTTCTCCTAACCCTCATGTCTCACCTTCCCCTGATCCTCGTCACTCTCCTTCTCCCTGACCCTCATCACCCATCTTCCCCCTGACCCCCATCACTCACCTTTCTCCAAACCCCCATGACTCACGTTCACCCAGACCCCTATCACTCACCTTCCCCCAGACCCCCATCACTCTCCTTCTCCCTGACCCTGTCACTCTCCTTCCCCCTGACCCCCATCACTCACCTTCCCACAGACCCCCGTCACACACCTTTCTCTAAACCCCCTTGACTCGCGTTTCCCCAGACCCCTATCATTCACCTTCCCCCTGACCACGTCACTCACCTTCCCCCTGCCCCCCCCCCCGTCACTCACCTTTCTCCAGACCCCCGTACCTCACCTATTGTGCGGGGCCTCCAGTCTGATAAAGACATGAGCCGCTCCCTTTATGGGGTTCTGATATACAGGCAAAAATACTTTTTTTTATCACAAGTTCTGTCCTTAGCTGCATAAGGGGCTTAGAGAGCTGGGGGTGGAGACTGCAAGGGGGCATGTCAACAGGAAGCAGAGTAACAGCAGTACAATGATCTTCCCAGTGATGAACTGTGCAGTAAAGGGGGGCATCTGACCACTGGAGGACAGACAGGCTGTGCTCGCAATATAAAGAAGTAAACTGACTTTGTTGGTTTGGATGTGCTCTCATGCCAAGTTTGGTCCGACTTTGGAAAGCAAAGGGACTGGCAGAGATTTCACACCAAGGAAGTAATACAAAGAGAACAGGACCATGTTACATACAAGTGGTACAGCAGGAACATTTCAGAAATATGAAACATTGGGATAACATAGACCTTGAATAAAATATAAAAGATGTAAATATAATTTCTTTGTGTATATATTGCAGAAACTCAATACCTCCGATTTCCTCTTGATGAAATTGATCTGAAGTTCAAAAAAACACATTGAGATAGGAGTCTCAAGAACCGTAACCTCTTGTAATGTTATCTAGATGCGTGAACAGTCTTCTGGGTGGTATTTTGTGATAACTGATGTGGCATGAGCCTACCCGGTGTTGGTATTATGTAGCTTTTTATATCAACTGCAATATTTTTATACTAATTCTTTTATACAATAAAAACAATTTAAAGGAATACAAATTATTTTGATGGTTAAGTGGTACCATTGTAAAATCCCTATGATCATGGTCAGCGAATATACCTTGCTAGGGGTAGGCCATTAGAATACACTGAGACCTTTCGGGGAAATGTGACAGTATTTGTAATGGCAATTTTTTTTTAACAACACGCTATATTTACCTGCTCTGTGCAAAAGTTTTGCATAGAGCAGCCCCGATATTCCTCTTCTGGGGTCCCCCACCAATGCTTTTGTCTCCTCTCCCCTGCCAAGCACCCCTATAGAAAGCTGCTTGCTCGGGGGGCACTTGTGGTATCTTGCTCCTGAGCTGGCTCTGTATTTTCATTCACACACAGAGCTTTCCTTGTGTCCACCCGCTCCTCATTGGCTGTGATTGACAGCAGCAGGAGCCAATAGCTCTCGCTGCTGCCTCTCTGGCCAATGAGGAGAGAGATGCTGCTCTTGTGCATACAGGGAGTGCAGAATTATTAGGCAAATGAGTATTTTGACCACATCATCCTCTTTATGCATGTTGTCTTACTCCAAGCTGTATAGGCTCGAAAGCCTACTACCAATTAAGCATATTAGGTGATGTGCGTCTCTGTAATGAGAAGGGGTGTGGTCTAATGACATCAACACCCTATATCAGGTGTGCATAATTATTAGGCAACTTCCTTTCCTTTGGCAAAATGGGTCAAAAGAAGGACTTGCCAGGCTCAGAAAAGTCAAAAATAGTGAGATATCTTGCAGAGGGATGCAGCACTCTTAAAATTGCAAAGCTTCTGAAGCGTGATCATCGAACAATCAAGCGTTTCATTCAAAATAGTCAACAGGGTCGCAAGAAGCGTGTGGAAAAACCAAGGCGCAAAATAACTGCCCATGAACTGAGAAAAGTCAAGCGTGCAGCTGCCAAGATGCCACTTGCCACCAGTTTGGCCATATTTCAGAGCTGCGACATCACTGGAGTGCCCAAAAGCACAAGGTGTGCAATACTCAGAGACATGGCCAAGGTAAGAAAGGCTGAAAGACGACCACCACTGAACAAGACACACAAGCTGAAACGTCAAGACTGGGCCAAGAAATATCTCAAGACTGATTTTTCTAAGGTTTTATGGACTGATGAAATGAGAGTGAGTCTTGATGGGCCAGATGGATGGGCCCGTGGCTGGATTGGCAAAGGGCAGAGAGCTCCAGTCCGACTCAGACGCCAGCAAGGTGGAGGTGGAGTACTGGTTTGGGCTGGTATCATCAAAGATGAGCTTGTGGGGCCTTTTCGGGTTGAGGATGGAGTCAAGCTCAACTCCCAGTCCTACTGCCAGTTTCTGGAAGACACCTTCTTCAAGCAGTGGTACAGGAAGAAGTCTGCATCCTTCAAGAAAAACATGATTTTAATGCAGGACAATGCTCCATCACACGCGTCCAAGTACTCCACAGCGTGCCTGGCAAGAAAGGGTATAAAAGAAGAAAAACTAATGACATGGCCTCCTTGTTAACCTGATTTGAACCCCATTGAGAACCTGTGGTCCATCATCAAATGTGAGATTTACAAGGAGGGAAAACAGTACACCTCTCTGAACAGTGTCTGGGAGGCTGTGGTTGCTGCTGCACGCAATGTTGATGGTGAACAGATCAAAACACTGACAGAATCCATGGATGGCAGGCTGCATGAGTGTCCTTGCAAAGAAAGGTGGCTATATTGGTCACTGATTTGTTTTTGTTTTGTTTTTGAATGTCAGAAATGTATATTTGTGAATGTTGAGATGTTATATTGGTTTTCACTGGTAAAAATAAATAATTGAAATGGGTATATATTTGTTTTTTGTTAAGTTGCCTAATAATTATGCACAGTAATAGTCACCTGCACACACAGATATCCCCCTAAAATAGCTAAAACTAAAAACAAACTGAAAACTACTTCCAAAAATATTCAGCTTTGATATTAATGAGTTTTTTGGGTTCATTGAGAACATGGTTATTGTTCAATAATAAAATTAATCCTCAAAAATACAACTTGCCTAATAATTCTGCACTCCCTGTATAGTTGGATTGAGCTGAGGGGGGTGCTGGCAGGTACTGTACTTTATCAAAACAAAACCAGAGAAAATTCCACGCTCAACTCACCAACTGAAATAACCTAACAATATGCGTTTAACACAGGTGTTTGGTTAGCACACATTTGCAAGCTGCAGAGCCACTTCACGGCACCCCAGTATTATCTGCATTCCTAACTCTTGTAAATTTACGAGTTTTCACAGTGGAAGCACATGAATTCTAATGGGTAGATAGAGCATTGCCCTTCCATATGCTTCTTGCAATGAATGCCAATTATAGGTGGGGGCAGGGGCCATTTTGTTTGTTACTGATGTAATATTGGTAAGGGGACACACTAGACACCTTTGTTACCATTGTTCTAGGTGTCCAGTGTGCCCCTGTGCCTTTAAGGAGGGATGGGCTACCTCCAGGCCCACCTGCCCCCGAAATCTATCCATTAGAATGCATGTGCATCCACTGTGGACTAACAAGAGTTAGTACTGCAGAAATAATGGGGGACCTCCCAGCTCACGCATGTATTTGCAAATGTGTGCTAACTATAACCCCTGTTTTTAATGTATACTGTTGTAGACACAAAGTTGCAGCCCATTGATTTCAATAGAACCTGTTAAAGTCTGTGGCCCAGATTCACAGAGCGATTACGCCTGCGCAACTGCTGTTTGCGTAAGTCTAAATGTGCGCGTGGTATAGTTGGACGCGATTCACAAAACAATATACGCCAGAAATCTACGTTTTTTGGTCCGGCGTAATTGAATTAGACATTCGCTTCCCTTGGGTAGATAGAGCATTGCCCTTCCATATGCTTCTTGCAATGAATGCCAATTATAGGTGGGGCAGGGGCCATTTTGTTTGTTACTGATGTAATATTGGTAAGGGGACACACTAGACACCTTTGTTACCATTGTTCTAGGTGTCCAGTGTGCCCCTGTGCCTTTAAGGAGGGATGGGCTACCTCCAGGCCCACCTGCCCCCGAAATCTATCCATTAGAATGCATGTGCATCCACTGTGGACTAACAAGAGTTAGTACTGCAGAAATAATGGGGGACCTCCCAGCTCACGCATGTATTTGCAAATGTGTGCTAACTATAACCCCTGTTTTTAATGTATACTGTTGTAGACACAAAGTTGCAGCCCATTGATTTCAATAGAACCTGTTAAAGTCTATGTGACTTAGAAAAGATTCCTGCACTACTTTGATAGGATTTTTGAGGTGACTTGGAGCCTAAAAGGGGTTGTAAATGGTACAATTTATTTTTCTCCTAAATAGCTTCCTTAACCTTAGTGCAGTCCTCCTTCACTTACCTCATCCTTCCATTTTGCTTTTAAATGTCCTTATTTCTTCCGAGAAATCCTCACTTTCTGTTCTTCTGTCTGTAACTTCACACAGTAATGCAAGGCTTTCCCCCTGGTGTGGAGTGTCTTGCTCATCCCCTCCCTTGGACTACAGTAGAGTCAGGACACTCTACGTTGCAGATAAAGGAGCTGTGTGTTAGTGGGCGTCCTGACTCTCCTGTAGTCCAAGGAAGGGGGCGAGCATGACACTCCACACTAGGGAGAAAGCTTTGCATTACTGTGTGAAGTTACAGACAGCAAGTGAGGATTTCTCAGAAGAAATAAGGACATTTACAAGCAAAATGGAAGGACGAGGTAAGTGAAGGAGGACTGCACTAAGGTAAAGGAATCTATTTAGGGAAAAAAAATTGTACCTTTACAACCCCTTTAATCAATTTAGTCCCTTCCTCCCTCCATAGCTAGGAGATGCTCTGAATAGCCAGTTCCATCCCCTTTTCAGTGTGTCTTTCGTTTCTGTTCTGAGCACAAGTAATTGCTGGAGCTAGACTCATGATTTTTTTTAACCTATCAAAAGCGCATCTATTAAAATCTGCACAAGTTTGCAATTAAAGCATTCTATGATCTGCAAGATGTCATTTGGATCGAGTCACTGTCTGCTAATTCTACCGAGACTGTTAGTTACAGCTATCTTGTCACAACTGGATCCGTTATAGGGATCACACTTTCAGTACTTAGATTAGAGGGGCAGAACAGGTACTTATTGGTTTACCATGTATTCCAACATCAAACTTAGTGCCAAAAACCAACTATGGTTCAGCACTCATTACCTCATCCACATAGACGTTAGCAACGAATGTTCATTCCTTTCTGTTTGCTTTTTAACAACAATTATATACTACTTAGCTGTTCATTGTAATTTACTGAAAGCTTATTTTGCACCTTGCCAGTGAGCTATGCAGATTCAAAGTATGATTTGGTGAATTGATGAAGTATGGTTGCTGCTTATGGGATCCTGTGCCAAAAGGAAACCTTACAGGCCATCCCTGATCTTCCATAGCGTGGTCCGGTTACCATATCTCTGGACCGCAGAGCTGTAGACGGCCGATCCAGATAATGCCCTTCTCCCATTGTAGCAGGGGTGTACAGAACAGGTAAAAAAAAAAAACCTGGAGAGGGCTGAACCTGCAATGTAAAACACAAGTTCAGCACGTCTAAAGTTATTTTATATATATATATATAAAAAAAAAGGAAGTGTTCCCTCCAAGAATTAACCAGCCTGGTATGGTATGCCCCAGAGCAAACGAGTAGAGTATGCAATCTTTGCCATGTTGATATCAGCCTGCATTATCAGGCATTAGGCTGCTTTGAGAGGGGGTCTTCAAACAATCACCAATGCCTGATGCCGACTGAGTGGTGGCATACCTCTCTAGTAAATTGGGGGGAACTTTGGTAACAAACTCTCTCTGTAAATGCTTCTCTACCCCATAATAAAAATCGTGTTATGAAACTTTCTCCCTGCTATACAGATATTGGGTCCAGAGTGAAGTCACATCTGGTAACACACATCATAAGACCCAACTAGGAACTAGTTAGAAACCCGATACTTTGACATCATTAGTGATGTACTCAAAGCCAAGAATCCATGTCCTGCGAAAACCAGCCTAATAGGTGTCTTTCACACTAGGAAACATACTGCACAAGCATGCATCAAAAATACAAAAAAAAAAATTAACTTTTCTCGTGAGTTTAGCTGACTAAGGAGAGTCCTATCCACTCAAACCATTCTAAAAAATTAGTAGATGGGGGGGGCCCTCGCAGAAATGTTTGGCCATAGGCCTCGTCTTAATTTCTGTCCTCAAAAAAAGCCTGCTGAGGAAGAGAGTAAATGTGAACTTATGTCCCGATTGTGCTTTCTGTATCAATAGCAGAAGGGATAGTTCTCACACGATGGCTTGAGATGTGAATCGATGTAAAGTTACATGCCTCAAACTGAGTATATATTGGCAATAGGTGCTGTCCACAATTAATGGGCTTATAATACTCAAATAGAATTATATCCGAAAACCTGTTGACTAGGGTATCTGAAAGAAAAGCTAGGGATTCAAGGGAAGTGTTAACCGCAATCGGTAGATTGCTATTCATAGCCAGTAAGCTAATAGCTAGAAAATTGATGTCCCCCAGTGTACCAATATTCGAGAAGTGGTGTTCCCAAGTAAATGAGACAATATTAATGGAACGACAGGCCTATCATAATAGCTGTGGGCTCGTGGTTAATAACCCCAGGATTGACTGTATTTTCTTTGAATCCAGATAAAATAATACAGAATGATGGGGGCTAAAATATAGGATGGGAGATGAAAGTTCAGAGGAGGGAGGGAGGGAGAAGGAGATTTTCCCTTTTATTTTTTTATTATGTGTTAGTCTAAGTATTTTTTTTTTATATTATAAAAAAAAAAGAAAAAAAAGTTACACACCACACTTTTCACTAGATAAAAACAGAGTACGTACAGTACAGGAAAAATGCTACATAATAAGAAAGGCTGTTTTAAAGAATAAAACATGTTTTATTTTAAATTCTATAACTCTTCACAGCCATACAGATTAGAAGATTCACTAACTTTTTTTTTTTTTTTTACTGAATTTGCCAGGAAACATAAAACAATAAATACATGTAGACCATTTACAATATTCCAAAAAAACTGTACAAATGTGTCCAAATCAAATAATATAATTATATATATATATATATATAATTATATTATATGGTTTTTCCATTATAAAAGAGGGTTTTGGACTTTCAACTCTGCATCAAAGAACATCTCATGGGTTGCTTGCTGACATTTCAATTAAAGTTTAGCTTTGTACAGGATATGTCCTCCTCAAATATAGAAAGCTTTGTTCATATTATATAGGCACAGGTTTTCCCCAATTATTTAGGAGAAATGGATTCCTTCTGCATTAAATCCGTGCAGTAGCCTAAGATTGAAAAAAAAATAAAAAAAATACAAAATTAGACGAAAAGGGAGTTTTGCAATGCAAACTTTACAACCTACAAATATGGCAAGTACAGTTCGGTAAACTGAATGAGATTATATATATATATATAAAAAAAATACCTGATGAAGTCATCTATGTCCATGGTGCGGGCGCGCTTCTCACTAAATCCAGTGTCTGCAAGTATCTTTTCAATTTTTTCAGAAATGCTGAAGTCTTCTGGAATTGCCTGTTTGCAAAACAGAATTTAAGACTTAAAATTTCACCTGGTTATCTGACCAGTAAGAAACTTCCTGTATTAAGGTACCTACGCAACAGAGACACCTTTGGACAGCATTATTCTAGGGAATGGCAGTGTTAGATGTACTAGAGGATTTAGATACACCAACAAACGAAAGCCAAACTCAAGCTAACACTTTTTAAGCAGTTACAGCAATAGCTTTTTTTTTTTCTCCTTTTAGGAAAAAGGTTTTATATAAACAGAAGCTGATTGTTGTAGGAACCCCTGTCTGTGGTAAATGATTTGTCTCAAGCCTCTAACTGCTACATCTGCAGGACAGCATTTGTTAAAAACAACAGACTAACTGGCTGGGTCAACAGGTGAAAATAAAAATGAAATAAAGCCTAAAAAAATATATACTAGTCACATCCAATAATTGGTAAGTTGAAATATAATAAAGGTTTGCTTTTGGGCTTATTACTGCTTCTAGAGATGCAATAAAAAAGTGCCCACTGGAACATTTCCTCTTACCTTTTGTTTTGGGGACAACTCTATACATTTTGTAGTGTTTTTTTTCACAAGGTCCTAAAAACAGCTAGGCTTTCACCTACTGCAAGTAACTTATGATGATACTTACAACATTGTGAAGAGAACAATGTATTCTGTAATTCTTCTCTAACAGTTCCTGGACTGCGCTGGATCTGCAAACAAAACAATACAAATAAATAACATGCTAGATCTGTTTATACAGAGGCTTATGCTGGCCATACACTATACGAAAATTCGACCGAAAATCGGTCGTTAAGAAAGATCTTTCGTTTTTCGGCCAGTTAATGGGCACAAAAACGAAAATCGTTTGGACGTTTTTGAGCCGGAAAAAAAAGAAGGACAAGTTTGGAAATGTTCTGCCGAACGAACGATAAATTGGAAGGTTAATGTGTTTCCCGTCCAAACTTTCTGCACTAGGTATATGTAAAAAAAACGAACCCCCCATTTTTTTATGTTCCACTGAACGATTTATCGGTCATTACATGATGGCACTATCGTTTGCACTCACGACAGAACTTTAGTTTTTCGAAAGTTCGTTCGGACGATTTTTCGTGGAGTGTATGGCCAGCATTACAGTGGCTCTAAATGCAAAAGGTGTTTTTTCTTAATCAACTGCCACAGTACATTTACTGGGTTAGTGGCAGGATCGCATAGGTGGCACAATGTCAACAAAGCTGTTATAAATGAAGTTCAACACAGCTGTGTTTTCTTGTGTTTTTGACCCACAGCATCACATGGTACCTGGGCCAAGGATAGCACTCAGTACCATGTGATAGTATGCTTAAAAAAAAAAAAAATTCAACTTGCTGTTACCAATGAGTATTTCTGATAACCGGCAGATCAGTCATATGATGACGCTGCACAGTAAATTGTGGAAACAAACGTTTATTTAAATGTATTCTTCTTTCAAAATATTGTGACAAAAAAAACTGCAACTTCAAAAAACTTGCCACATTTCTTACTAAGGCTGCATTAACACCTAGGCGACACGATACGCCGCGTATGCGGCTTATCTTGCCGCCTGTAGAAAAAAAAAAAAAAAGTTTAATACATTGCGGTCTATGAGGGAACGCCAATAGGGTCCGGGACACACACACACACACACACACACACACACACACACACACACACATTATATATATATCCTAAAATTAGGAATAATTCTTGTTTGGTACATGCTGGATAGAGACTTCTGTTCTAAGAAAGTTTTACTGTACTATTCCCGGATTTGTTTGGAGGACTTTTTGATCCCTTTAGTACCTTCTCACCATAACCTGTATGGTTGTAATGTCTACACAAAAGACTAATAAAAATTTACCAAAACAACAATTTTACTTTAAAAGCTGTTGCTGCCAATGTTGGAACTTACTTAAAAGATGCTGCAAGGGTTTTGTTTTTCCTTACAAAGGCGATTCTCACCAAGCCATCCCACTCCTATAAAAAATAATACATTATATTATATATTACAATGCATCAATGTATTTTTTTTATTCCATATGATTTGATCATTGCATAATATACATAGTTACAGTATTTACAATTAAAGTATAACTAAAAGGCAAAACCCTGTTTTGTGTTTTGGATAGAATGCAGAGAGATTAGAATGCTTGTCAGTTTTATTGCCGTCTGTGCCCCTCTCTATGTCTCCTGTTAACCATTATCATCGAAAGTGAAAGTAAATAATAATCCCAGATTTCGGGTTTGTCCCCAGAAAAGTAATAGAGGGGAAATCTTCCAATAGGGACACTAGTGACCTGAGGTCCCCAAGGAATTTCCTTAATTTGCAGAGATGTCCTCTCACTTCTTGTTTGGCTATGGGACAGGAAGTGAAGGGAAATCTCTTTAAAGGGATACAAATGGTAGGAATAAAATCTATCAGGGGTTATAACTCTCCCTTACTCTATCCAAAATTTAAAAAAAAAAAAATAAAGTTCTACTTTAAAAGACCAAGAAAAATGACTCATCTCTTGATGAAATAACCAATGTCATTAATCAAAACATACCATCAAAAAAAACCACTTATGATGTACTCAACATGAATGAATGAATAATAAAAAACATCTCTAATTGATTTTCTTGCTTGTACAAAATAAATGAAAGAAAATAAATTGTAGCCAATTAAGTCATCAAAATGTTCAGGACACAGTACTTGGCACAATTGTTGGAAATCATGGGAAAGGCACACAAAAAAGCGATTGGCAGGTTCTTCCTCTAAACTCCTTATACAAGACGGCATGGACATATGACATCGACACTGTTTGAATCAAGCTGGAAATTAGCACTGAAGTATTTGAGTGAGCCACATTATAACACTTGCACATTTGTTTAACCTACTATGCATAGCACCCTACTTTTCTTTGCCTGAAATTCAGAGTAAAACCTATTATTTCTCATCAACTCCAAAATTTTCAGCTATTATGCTAAACTACTTTGTACATTCCAGGCATCCTTGCTCATATGGATTACTGAAATTATTCCACATACACTAAGAAGCAGGTGGGGCTTAGAGGAGACAAATGTAACAGAGCAAAAATGGTGAATGAAATTGGAGATAAACAGGGCTGGGTTGGAGGATAAGCATACCCTTAAGGCTATTACACACTGGGTTGGAGCCGCTGTACCAACAATCCAATGCTAGTACAGCAAGCTCCACCGCTGATCTATTGTGTTATGACAGGGGAAGCTTCCACGCCAGAACCCTCTGACCAACGTTCTCAGCCAATGTTTGATCAGGAGCCAAAAATCGTCAGACTTCTGTCAGACCGGCTGCCATACAATTTTTTTTATTTTATTTTTTTAACCGGCCGATGTCACCCGGCATTCACCTGTGTTAACTAGACTTTACAAAGCACAAAATATAATAGTACACAATAATTCATTGGTTGCTAACATAGTGCCAACTGATAGTGAAAGATAAAAACTAGTAAGTGACAATAATCACTAGCATCATGTGACTTACCTGAAAGTTGATGGGTGGAGGAGGATTCTTTGGTTCTATTCTGACAACACTGGACTCGACTTTTGGAGGTGGCTTGAAATTGTTCTTGCTCACCTACAAAATAGTAACAAAATTATTATGTATTCCGGAATTCATGCCATTAATCCATGCACAATATATATCAGCAGAACGGCATGGGCAGGCAAATAGGCGTACCTGTACGTCTCTTTGAATTTGCCTCGGGAGTGTACTCGCGGATCCCGCAAACTCAATGTTCGCCGGCGGCCCGCGATTGCGGTGAGGAGAGGCAGAATGGGGAGATGCCTATGTAAACAAGGCATTTCCCTGTTTTGCCTAGCAACAGGACAGAGATCTACTGCTCCATGTCATCAGGAGCAGTGATCACTGTCATGTCACTGCTAGCCCATCCCCCCACAGTTAGAATCACTCCCTATGACACACTTAAAGCCGAGTTCTGCCGGAAAAAATATATATATTAAAAGTCAGCAGCTACAAATACTGCAGCTGCTGACTTTTAATATATGGACACTTACCTGTCCTGGGCACCTGCGATGATGGTACTCAAAGCCGATCTGTCCCTCGGCTCTCAGGTGAATTCACAAAACATGTAGATTCAGTAGTAACCAGCTGTTTAAGCTGGGAAATTCTAGGCTACAAGTGCTCAAAATACTTCCAATGCTGTACTCAAGCTGCCTGCCCACCACTGACACAGGACACAAAATAAAAGAGGGAAGATTAGATAATCTATGTAAATAACACAAAAACCTAAATCCTGAAGGAAGTTGCACCTTTATATTTTAATCAGTAAACAATTTAAGGGATAGATCTATAAACAGAAGTGGATAACCCCCTTTAGAAAGAACGTTGTCATTTTGGATTTGTGTTAGCACCCCATTTATTTTTTTATATACATGTCTATATTTTTGATGCAAAACTAATTAGGCATTCGGACAGTCAACGTCTGCATTTTTCTGGCCGACAACCTCTATAGCACTGAAACCTTTTGAATGGCATCACAGCCAGATCTCTAGTAAGATCAGCAATGGCAGCTCACATTTAGCACAGATACAGATATCAATGCCAACCAATCAGAAGTGACATTTCATCGGGTTAGGCCCAAGGTTACTGCAATACCTTACACTGCCAACAAAAGAAATGGGAATATATGCAGAAAAATAAACATGAGAAAAAAAAAATTATGGGCAACACAAACAAGTAAACGGATTTAAATACCAGTAAAAAGAATTTCCTTACTTTCATGAGATGGTCCACACGAGCCAGAAGTTGGGTGTTAATGGAAAGTCTGCAGTACAGTTTGTCTCCTGGTTTGGCAACAAGTCGCATGGCAAACTCTCTTTGAAACATCAGCACAGCACATCTGTCATTCAGGAAAAGATAATCCATTAATGATGACAGCAATAGGGCATATTTATGAAAGCTAGATAAGTGAACCTATCAGGCAATAGATATTAATTCCCATATGCTTGGACCACGATGTGACGAGAAGTGAACCATGCAGCAACAATGCATGAATGGTTCTGCCGGATAGCATGATAGAGGACACACATCCTTCAAAGCCTGCAAGGGGGTGCTAAAATATACCTTATAGGAAAAGCTGTGCATGAGCAGAATGGAGTGGAGTGGCATCTTACAAGAGAACTAAAATGCCTCAGACCTAGGCAATTTAAATTTTTTTACAGTTGTATGCTGATCGGAGGTCTGTGTTGGAGTGTGTATATTTTACTGTGGGAAGGGCTAGTTGGGCTTGAAGGCCAAGTTCCCCTTTAGTAGCATGTTACACCCATATTTTGTGTGCAAAATGTAACCACTTTCTACAACCCCCCCCCCCCTCCCCCCATAATGGCAGGCAGGGTTCTTCTCGCACCTTATGTCATCATTTAAAAACAGCCACTTTATTCGTTCACAGGAATCTGTCAATCAATGAACTACAAGTCCCGTCCACCACCGTGGCAGCTCTTAAGGAACCGCAAAAGCACTTGGTGAGTACTCCCGTAGTTCATTGACAATTCCTACAGCTTTCAGACAAAAAGCCCATTCAAAGGCACAGGCAGAAATCTGTAGGCAGTGTTTGCAGGAGCCTGACATTGCATCCGTGATCTGCTGATCTCAGGTGCAATGATCTACAGGCTACACAGGCTCATGAGGGGAAAAAATGTTTGTCTTAATTAGGGTTTGAGAAATTGTAATTCCGATAACTCACCTAAAGAAGGGTCTGTGAAGAAGTAGCTTGAAAACAAATGGAGAAGAGATCTAAATAAGAGAGAGATTGATTGTATATTAGGATCAGAAATATACATCTGAAGGTAACCATTCATGAAATCTAGGCTATTTAAGGCCCTTTTCAGACTGGGGTGTTTTGTGGGCGTTTTTCGGGCGCTTTGGCGTTAAAAAAAGCCTGTAAAGTGCCTGAAAGAAGCCTCATCTGCAATCCCAATGTGAAAGCCTGAGTGCTTTCAGAGCCCTATCACGCTGCCAGCACCCGAAAAACACTGGTAAAGCGCCGCTAAGACTTTCACACTAGGGCGTTTTTCAGGCGCTTTGGTATTAAAAAAAAGCTCCCTCATTGGGAAGGGGGCTTTAGGAGTGGTATATTCAACGCTCCTAATGCGCTGCAAAGAAGCTGCTTGCAGGACTGGCCCTGCTAGTGCCTCAGTGTGAAAGCACTCAGGCTTTCACATTGGGATTGCAGATGCAGCTGAAAAACGCCCCAGTGTAAAAGGGGTCTTGATGAAGCATTAAAACATTTATGAGCAATGATTATCATAGGTGAAAATACAATTATTTCAGATAAAACATACCTGGTAGGGTAAGTTGGCAACACAGAGATCAAAAAAAGGCAAATCTGTCTTCAGCACATCACCAACCAAAATCTGCAATTTGTTTGATACGGCTCTGAAAGGAAAAAATATATATTTTTCACACATTTAAACTTAAAATAAAGCAATGACATCGGGGGAAAAATGCTAAATAGAAACAGCGAGACAGATTGTGCTGTAATAGATGTATTACTTCTGCCGTAGAGCAATGGGGTCCTCAGTTCCAATACGTGTGCATAAGCCCGAGGGCAGGGACGTATATGAATATACAGTATCTAAAGTACCTTATAAACAAATAACAGAATATTAATACGAAATGTTACAGCTCAAGTCCTAAGCTTCTCCCCCAGTTGCTCTTATTATAGACAGAAAGAACCAGACTACTTATCTATGCATCTATTTAGAGTGAAAGTCAGACTTATCAGTAATAAATTTGACTCTGCATCTGGCTTCCCAAAAATAGAATGGATTTGGTTTTTCGTTCAGTCCATCTACACCATATATACTTTGCATTACATTTTCTGCTGTATTGAAATAAAAATGATAACCAACCACAATATAAAATGCAAAGAGCGACACCTAGTGGTCAGAATAAAACATGCACAAAACATACAACAACAATTTTACGCATTTGTTAAAACGTATATATTAACTTTTTTTTGTTTTGCTTAAATAAATTCTTACATGAAATTGTACATATAAGAAAAAAAAAACACAGAGTCTCTCATGTATCTACTAATATCTTAATTGGATTGTTTGAAGCAAACTATTAATCATGCTGTTTTCGTACTTCATTCTAATTGCAAAAAAAAAGGTTTAAAACCATTAAAAACAAAAACAAATTAAATACAATAGCAAGAAATGTGGTCATGTGACACAGCTGGCCAGTGAGGGTATTTTCTTTTGGCATGAAAGCAGCAGATTCTCATTGGTCAGCACTGTCACATGACCGCGAGCCATTGCACACATTATGCTGCTACACAGCTTCCTGGGCTGTGTAGAGTTTACAAGCATACAGATCGGTACACCAGTAGACATAAGTGGCAGATGATTCTAAGCAAATGCAGTGGGGACAGGAGGAGCGGGGAGGGCTGCTTGGAAGCAATTCATATTTCGCCCAGAGGCGATTTGGTTCGCATGTGCCGCGCTATATAAGTTTTTCATTCATTCATTTATTATTTTTTAAGTATAAAAAGTAGGTTTGTCCCGATACCACTTTAAGGCAGTACAAGTACCAATACTTTTTTTCAAGTACTTGGCGATACAGATACTTTTTTTTTATGTCATGTGACGCACTGATAGATGGCACTGGCTGATGGGCACTAAAAGGTGGCACTGACTGGTGGCTGGCAGTGGCACCGATTATGCAGTACTGATAGGTGGCACGGATGGCTGGCACGCACTGAAAGATGGCACCCACTGAAGAATGGCACTGATAGGTGTCAATGGGCACAGATAGGTGTCACTGATGGGCACAGATGAAGTGCCACTTATAAGGCTACACTTATAGGCAGCAATGATGGACACAGATAGGCGGCACTGATAAGGGGGGGCATTGATACAAGCCCAGTTGAGTCTGTCCTAACCAAATTCCAAGTACAGCCACACTGGACTCAGCATTTCATTTTACCCCTATGATCCTAGGTTCTATATGTGTGGTTTGTGTTGAAAGTTGAAGGGGCTCTTACATTTGGGACAATAATATTTATGAAAAATATCCCTCAAAAAAATATATGAAGATAAATAATTGCACCTGTCAGACTGCTAGAATATTGTCTGGGGGTCTCCAAGGGGGGTGCTGCTGATCTAATGGTTGGTTACCACACATATCAGCAGTCAGTACCCCCTCTTAGAGACCCCCGTTAGCTCAAATCCCCCCTCTTCCTTAGAGACTTTCAGAGATCAGAACACCGGGCCCTGCCCTCTTTAAGACATCATTCATGTCTTACCAGCGGGAGCCACTGAAAGGAGGGAAACGCGAGATTCAATACCGGACAGGTGGCAACCCCAGCGCCTGCCGACTTCCTGCTGTACGCCGCCTCTCTCTCCCATCCCAGGTATCGGGAGCATTTGCGCGAGTACGAGTACTCGCGCAAATGCTTGGTATCGGGACAACCCTAATAAAAAGGCAGAGATTCTTTTAAAGAAATAGTACTTTGCTTCCATGTTGTGTAAGGTGCATGACTGTGTGCAAAGTGCAGTAACACCCACCAGATCTCAGTATACAGTAGCCATTGTCAGAAGAGGAAAAATCCTGACTGCTGGCTACAGATGACTGCTTTTGTGAATAGTTACAGTATTTAGTACTGATGTAACAAGACTACATAGTCAGCAGACATTTGATCTTGTTGCATACAGAGACCCTATTTATAATAATAATAAAAATGTTATGGCTTTATGGATTTCACTACTTTCTTATATTATATTATTTATGTATAAATATCTTTACTCACGAGCCTTGAACTCTCTTCTGAAGCTCAGCTACAAGCCGTGTATCCAGCTCACAGGCCACAACCTAAAAAAAACATGACAGTAAAAGCTGGTAAATACATTAAAACCTTGGTTTGAGAGCGTTTTGCAAGACAAGCAAAATTTGGTAATACATTTTAACTTGATATACAAGCGATGTCTTGATATAAGAGTAGTGTCATGTCACAGCTGAGTATAAAAAGAGAAGAGAGGCGCCTCCAAGTGTAGCAATATGGTTACATTTAATGAAGGTACAACATTTAGCAATTTACATGGTTGATGATTAAAACAGGCAGAGCTAAGTATGCAGGCATCCGGGGGTAAGGCTGTCCACATAGATCATTGGTCTTCAAACTATGGCCCTCCAGTTGTTCAGGAACTACAATTCCCATCATGCCTAGTCGTGTCTGTGAATGTCAAAGTTTTACAATGCCTCGTGGGATGTGTAGTTCCACCACAGCTGGAGGGCCGTAGTTTTGAGGATCCCTGACATAGATAGACCATCTCAAGCACCGCCGTCATCCCTTCCACAAGCGGTTTAAGCCTCACTTTCAGATCACTCTATTGCAGGGTAGTCTTTCCGGTCACGATTGCAGACCGATAGCGATGAAAGCTAGTGGCGAGGAGCACGGTCTATGTGGACATCTTTACCCTGGATGCCTGCATACTTAGGATGTGCCTCTTTTAATCTTCAACAGTTGCTAAATGTTGTACCTTCATTAAATGTAACCATATTTGCTACACTTAGAGGCGCCTCTATTCTCTTTTTTACTCTGTAGCTCCTGCAGGATTTTGCTTCTAATCCCATTGTGAAGGCTTTCCATTTGTGGATGGACAATTTATGATTACACAACCTAGTCACATTGCTAAAATCTTTTTTATATGGACTATAAACTGAAGGACTTATAAATAAATGGTTGTGGAATGAATCATTTGAGTTTACATTATTACTTATGAGAAAATTTGCTTTGATATAAGAGTGCTTTGGATAACAACAAGCATGCTTCTGGTACGAATTATGCTTGCAATCCAAGGTTTTACTGTAAGTGTTTATTGTACTGCCCCATGCAACAAGGACAATCTCATTATGAACATTGTAAAGATTTGATAAATGAATGCAGCACTTGGGATCTGGTCAGTCCAGTCTATGAGGCAGCAGAACCATTTATGGGACCAGAGACACACATACCAATTGAAAACAATATAAGGCTGTCAAGCTGCTTTCTTGATTCACACCTGCAATTTGTTAAATCCTGTCCAAAGCACTCCTGCGCTTTACTCACAGGAATATGTAGATTATAATATCTGACTTGGATTTCTATACTGCATAATAGTTTATGGAAAAACTGTGCAAAGGAGGAAGAGTTTAAGGCAGGGTTCCCACACATGCGAATATGATGCAGCTTACATCACATCCAATTCGCAGAACATTTGAAAATATGTTAATTTCAATGAGTCTGGTTCACATGTGTGCATTGCACAAAAAATGTGTGCGTTTTCTAGGCCGTGCGAATTGCAGGCACATAATCTTCATGAGATCGCATCTGAATTCCCTCCCCTCCTCCTACACCTCCCACCTCTCCCTGGTCAGCTGATCTGCAGCTACAGGAACTGCGGAATAAATCAATTTTATGTTCGCAGGGAAAACCGGAGCTGCAATTCGCTCCAGACTAGTGTGAACCTAGCCTAAAGGGTGAGTTCAATTTCTATATTAAGGTTGTAATATGTTACAAATGGACAGGTCCCCACACCCCCCATTGTGAAAGCTAGTGGAGATGATCCTCATCCTGTCCATTCATCTTCAGTGCAGCTGAAGCTGCAAAGAAAGAAACTGGGGAATCTGTACCCTCAATCTATTTCCCTTTATCAACAGATGTCAGGGTTTTAGACCCTTGTTATCCCACCAAAGCCCCCCCAACAGGGCTGATAAAAAAAAAAAAAAAAAAAATATTTAAAAGGTTAAATTGTAAAAATAAAATAACACGAACGCTGACCACTCCCCTCCAATATCCACGGTCACTGTACTAATGACACTGGCAAAGAAGGGATGAACATCCGGGGGCAATCAAAGGGTTATAACAGTGTACCTAGCTAATGTTTCAGTGTAGTGGGGGGAGAGACAAACTTCCTCTGTTTTAGGAAGATATAAAGCAGTGTGTCATTTCCCCCCCCCCAATTAGAATGCTAAATACCTTCTTGCCCAGCTCTGCTGTGTGGTCATATGTCCTGCCCCCGCTTGCTTGCATACTTCAGAGGAAAATCTAAGCCCCTTCCACTGTACTGCCTTACAACGGGAAGGAGAGTAGAGGGAGGACACATGACCACACAGCAGAGCTAGACAAATAAGGTTTTTAGCTTTATAATATTAAAATAACACACACAAACTGTACTTAACCGCTTGCCGACCAGCCGCGCAGTTTTACGGTCGGCTCTGCTGGGCGAGATCACGTAGATCTACGTCATCTCGCCAAGCAGCCAATAGGGGCAGACGCGATCACCGCCAGGCACCCGCAATCGCTCGTTACAGAGCGAGAACTAGGAGCTGTGTGTGTAAACACACAGCTCCCGGTCCTATCAGGGGGGAAATTACCTATCATCTGTTAATACAATGTATGAACAGCGATTTGTCATTTCCCTCAGTCAGTCCACCCCCCTTCAGTTAGAACACACCTAGGGAACATACTTAACCCCTTCCTTGCCCCCTAGTGTTAACCCCCTTCCCTGCCAATGGCATTTTTATAGCACTGATCGCTATAAAAATGCCAATGGAACCAAAATGGTCCCAAAAATGTGTCGGATGTGTCCGCCATAATGTCGCAGTACCCGCCGCCATTACTAGTAAAAAAAAAAAATATTTATAAAAATGCCATAAAACTATCCCCTTCTTTGTAGGCGCTATAAATTTTTGCGCAAACCAATCAATAAATGCTTATTGCGGTTTTTTTTTACGAAAAAATATGTAGAAGAATATGCATCGGCCTAAACTGAGGAAAAAAATGTTTTTTTTATATATTTTTGGGGGATATTTATTACAGCAAAAAATATTTTTATTTTTCTCAAAATTGTCGCTCTATTTTTGTTTATAGAGCAAAAAATAAAAACGGCAGAGATGATCAAATATATGGAAAGACTCCTGCGCTACCAAGGGGATGGGTGGGAGTGGAATTGGGCTGGAAGGTGACTGGGGATTCTGCAGCAGACTCCTGACACTCTGTCCTGGGCAGAGAGAAAAATGTATATGTAAAAGAAGGGGGTGTTGTCTGCGCTGAAAGTGAACAGGGGGGGAGGAGGGGGGGTGTGGGTGATAGGGGTGAATGGATGGGACGGGTGGCTGGATGGGTGGATGCAGGTGGGTTTAGGACAACATGATAACCAACATAATCGAAACAATGATGTGAATGAATATACACATAAGGGTGATAACCAATAAATACAAAAATTATTATTACAATAAGGAAAAACCCAACACACTACCAGTGTAATGTGAAACCAGTGAAAAACAATCCTAAATCCAAACTATAAGACCAGAGAAAATTCCATGAGGAAATGCCTCTGGATGGAAAAAATGTGAAATAAATAAAGTCTCTAGTGAAAAAACCCAAGAGTCCAGATAAGTCCAAATTGAAATGGTTGGTGCCAGGAAAGGGTGACAGCAGAAAGCACCTCAGGTGGTCCCCAGCTCCTCACCTCAAGGCTATAGCTCGGATAGCCTGCAACAGCACCTCCCGGTGGAGGACAGTGATCCCCTCGGCAGGGCAAGCAGCAGAGGCACTCCTCAGCGGTAAAGGTAAAGCAAAAAAGAAGAAAGCAAGTGAGTGACAATAAAAGACGTCTAGTAGGCAACGAGTGTCACTTGTACATCCACTCACCACGGGGTGATGGATGATGGGGCCTATCTCCCACGAACAGCGAGTTCGTACTTCTAATGGCAGATATCCTCTTCTAAGCTGGCCAGATGGTCACTCACAAACAAGGGATCTCTCAGATGGCATACATGATAAAAGAAAACAGACCATAGCGCAATCCCGCAAGGTAAAAAACACATTTAATAAAAAAATAAAACTCACATTTAAAACGATCCAAAAGGCACAAAACAAACAGACGACGTCAGGAACAAACTGCGTCAGGCGTGTGGACTCTGTGGCTCCTAGGATCCCTACGCGTCTCGTCACACCTCGTCTCACTAGAGACTTTTATTTATTTCACATTTTTTCCATCCAGAGGCATTTCCTCATGGAATTTTCTCTGGTCTTATAGTTTGGATTTAGGATTGTTTTTCACTGGTTTCACATTACACTGCTGCTAGTGTGTTGGGTTTTTCCTTATTGTAATAATAATTTTTGTATTTATTGGTTATCACCCTTATGTGTATATTCATTCACATCATTGTTTCGATTATGTTGGTTATCATGTTGTCCTAAACCCACCTGCATCCACCCATCCAGCCACCCGTCCCATCCATTCACCCCTATCACCCACACCCCCCCCCCTCCTCCCCCCCTGTTCACTTTCAGCGCAGACAACACCCCCTTCTTTTACAGAGATGATCAAATACCACCAAAGAAAGCTCTATTTGTGGGAAAAAAAACGCAAATTGTCGCACGACCGACGCGCAGCAATTGTCAGTTAAAGTGACGCAGTGCCGAATTGCAAAAAGGGGCCAGGTCATTGAGCAGCAATATGGTCCAGGGCTGATGTGGTTAAAGAGGAAGTCTATAATAAGGCTTACCTGTAGGTACTGTAAATATCTCCTAAACTTGCACCGTTTAGGAGATATTTACCATATACACTGTCGACGACATCACTACTGGCGCATGCGCACTGAAGCAATGGTCGCTCGTCGCGCTTTATTAAGTGCCCGTGCTTTGACAAGCAGTATCCACGTGGGAGTGATGTCATCGCGGCTCCGGCCAATCACACCAGCGCCAGAGCCCGCAAACCTCGGAAGTAACTCCAGAAAACACGACGGCCTTGTCAGCGTGTGGCGGCGCAGCGCAGCTGCAGGGCATCATTCTAAGATAAGGATGCTTTGCATACTCATAATGCCTTTTTCTATATTTTTTTTCCCCCAGGAGGTTTACAACCTTTTTAAGGCACGGCTACCTGTGAATGCCGGTTTCAGAAGATTTGGGCTGTCACTACTATGCTGCTGTTCTCCTTGCTGGAAGCTCTGATAGAGGAAACAAAGCCCTGTCTCTACTAAGTTAGCCATCTCCACACAGAGAGACAGTGCAGAACAAGGCATGGGAAGGATCAGCTTCAGGGACACCACAGACAATACTGGTGAGTAGTCCTTCATCCACATTAGGAATAATGCATCCCAAGTTAACAATATAATATCATGGTTACCTTTTTTGCTTTTTCTAATAACTTTACAGTCATGTTTCCTGTACCCGGACCAACCTCAAGCACAACATCTGTGGGCCGTATAGCAGCCTGAAATTAAAACGTAAAAATGTTTTTACATAAGTACCATTAATCTTAAAAGGGGGTGTAAAGGAAAAAAAATGTTTCCCTCTAAATAGCTTCCTTTACCTTAGTGCAGTCCTCCTTCACTTACCTCATTCTTCCATTTTGCTTTTAAATGTCCTTATTTCTTCTGAGAAATCCTCACTTTCCTGTTCTTCTGTCTGTAACTACACACAGTAATGCAAGGCTTTTCTCCCTGGTGTGGAGAAAGCCTCTTAAGGGGGCGAGCAGGCAAGTCAGGACACTCTACTTTGCAGATAGAGAAAGGAGCTGTGTGTTAGTGGGCATCCTGACACTCCTGGCTCACCCCCTCAAGAGGCTTTCTCCACACCAGAAAGAAAGACTCACATTACTGTGTGGAGTTACAGACAGAACAGGAAGTTAGGATTTCTCAGAAGAAATAAGGACATTTAAAGGCAAAATGGAAGAGTGAGGTAAGTGAAGGAGGACTGCACTAAGGTAAAGGGAGCTATTTAGGGAAAGACATTTTTTTTCCTTTACAGCCCCTTTTTAAACAGCTTCAGAACACAAACAGAAAGCAAGCGAGTATGGAAGACGGAATGTGACTAACCTTATCAATGATGCTGTTAACTATGAGCGGGTTCTTCAGAATATGTTGGCCAACACCAGTGTTGAACATAACCCCTAAATGTCAAGAAACAAAACACTGTTAAAACATGAATTCATCAGTTTTCATTAAAAAAAAAACAAAAAACACAACAAGATGGCCTGCCACAGGTTATTAGTAAAGATTCAATTAAAATGCAGTTCAACTGTAACAATAGTTACAGGGGATGCGGCGGGGGCACAGGGGACGCGGCACAGGGGACACGGCGCGGGCACAAGGGACGCGGCACGGGCACAGGTCTACCTCTGGGAGAAGTAGGAGGTAGAAGAAGAAACAAGACCATCTCCATACAACCTAACTGAAGTTCATTCTAATGCTGTAGTGTATAATTGAGGGTTTCTATCCCCGTCAGTGACCTCAGTGAGAAGATTTCCCACACTTCCTGTGACTCCAATTGAGAAGCGGAAGGAGATGTTGTCACTAAGAAAGTCACAGAGAACAATGACATCCTGGACATTGAAGAGATTTACAACGATTTGCCAACCAGACAGGAAGTGAGTAGAAAATCTCCACCATCTCTAATAACCAGACAGAGGCCCCAGCCCTCTCCATACTAAAGGACTCCAGGTAATTGGATATACATAGAACCTAGTCCTCCACCCATCACTCACCCTGACTCCGGACCTCCCGGTGTTTCCGGCTCTCTTCTTCTCCGCTCTCACTTTCGGCATGATGATTTCCTCACTCTCCCGGACCGACAACGTGCCACCAGCCTGAGAGGCGCACTCATGTGACGTCACTACCAGCGCCAGAGCCGGCGCAGGCCGGGATTGGTAGTCCTCTACTTCCAGAGAAGAGTGTGTCGGAGAAGGTGGTGGGGTGAGTGCAGAGTGTTAGAAAGGTGCAATGTCTGCATGGAGGAGGGCAAGAGACAGGGCTGGGGGATCAGGACAGATAGGGGCAAGGACTGAGAGCCACATAGAGCCCAACCCCCATGTGTACACTCCCCCCATCCCTGTGTGCACTCCATGTGACCGTACAGCACCCCCCACCCCACCCCCCCATTAATGTGTACACTTCATGGGTCCGTACACTGACTGCCCCCCCCATTCCCTGTGTACACTCCATGTGTCCGTATACACAACCCCCCCCCCCATTAATGTGTACACTGCCCCCCATCCCTGTGTACACTTCATGTGTCTGTATACCCCCCCCCCATCCCTGTGTACAGTCCATGTGTCCGTACACTGCCCCCCATTAATGCATACACTGCCCCCCATCCCTGTGTACACTTCATGTGTCTGTATAATACCCCCCCCCCCCCCCCCCATCCCTGTGTACAGTCCCATGTGTCCGTACACTGCCACTGCCCTCCATTAATGCATACACGACCTGCCCCCCATCCTCTGTGTACACTTCATGTGTCCGTATACAACCCCCCCATTAATGTGTACACTGCCCCCCCCATCCCTGTGTACACTTCATGTGTCTGTATACCCCCCCATCCCTGTGTACAGTCCATGTGTCCGTACACTGTCCTCCACTAATGCATACACTGCCCCCCATCAATGTGTACACTTCATGCGTCCGTACACTACCGCCCCCCATTAATGCATACACTTCCCCCCCATCCCTGTGTACACGTCATGTGTCCATACACTCCCCCCCCATCCCTGTGTACACTCCATGTGTCTATACAACCCCCCATCCCTGTGTACACTCCATGTGTCTATACAACCCCCCATCAATGTGTACACTTCATGTGTCTGTATACAACCCCCATCAATGTGTACACTTCATGTGTCCGTATACAACCCCCCCCATCAATGTGTACACTTCATGCGTCCGTACACTCTACCCCCCATTAATGCATACACTTCCCCCCCCCATCAATGTGTACACGTCATGTGTCCATACACTCCCCCCCATCCCATGTGTACACTCCATGTGTCTGTATACAACCCCCCATCAATGTGTACACTTCATGTGTCCGTATACAACCCCCCCCATCAATGTGTACACTTCATGGGTCCGTACATTGCCCCCCATTAATGTGTACACTCCATGGGTCCGTACGCTGCCCCCCCATTAATGTGTACACTCCATTGGTCTGTACGCTGCCCCCCATTTATGTGTACACTCCATTGGTCTGTACGCTGCCCCCCCATTAATGTGTACACTCCATGGGTCCGTACGCTGCCCCCCATTAATGTGTACACTCCATGGGTCCGTACGCTGCCCCCCCATTAATGTGTACACTCCATGGGTCCGTACGCGCTGCCCCCCATTAATGTGTACACTCCATGGGTCCGTACGCTGCCCCCCATTTATGTGTACACTCCATGGGTCCGTACGCTGCCCCCCATTAATGTGTACACACTCCATTGGTCCGTACGCTGCCCCCCATTAATGTGTACACTCCATGGGTCCGTACGCTGCCCCCCATCTCTGTGTACACTCCATGGGTCCGTACGCTGCTGCCCCCCCATCTCTGTATACACTCCATGTGTCCCCCCCTATTAATATATACACTCCATGGGTCCGTACGCTGCCCCTCATTAATGTGTACACTCCATGAGTCCTTACACTCCATGGGTCCGTACGCTGCCCCCCCATTAATGTGTACACTCCATGGTCCGTAACGCTGCCCCCCCATTAATGTGTTACACTCCATGGGTCCGTACGCTGCCCCCCATTAATGTGTACACTCCATTGGTCCGTACGCTGCCCCCCATTAATGTGTACACTCCATGGGTCCGTACGCTGCCCCCCATCTCTGTGTACACTCCATGGGTCCGTACGCTGCCCCCCATCTCTGTATACACTCCATGTGTCCCCCCCTATTAATATATACACTCCATGGGTCCGTACGCTGCCCCTCATTAATGTGTACACTCCATGAGTCCTTACACTCCATGGGTCCGTACGCTGCCCCCCATTAATGTGTACACTCCATGGGTCCGTACGCTGCCCCCCATTAATGTGTACACTCCATGGGTCTGTTCTGTGCCCCCCATTAATGTGTACACTCAATGGGTCCGTACGCTGCCCCCCATTAATGTGTACACTCCATGGGTCCGTACGCTGCCCCCCATTAATGTGTACACTCCATGGGTCTGTACTGTGCCCCCCATTAATGTGTACACTCAATGGGTCCGTACGCTGCCCCCCATTAAAGTGTACACTCCATGGGTCCGTACACTGCCCTGTGTACACTCCATGGGTCCATACGCTGCCCCCCGTCCCCGTGTACACTCCATATGACCGGGTGATCAAAGAGCCGATCAGTTTTGATCGCCTTTAGGGCCTTGGAGGACCGAAGCGACGTCATGACATCACTTCCAGTCCAGGGTGAAAGTAAACAGGTTTATTTAATTTTTTATAGGCAAAAGATCTTTTTTTTTTTTATCTTTTGCTTTTAATGGTAAAGAAGAGATTGGGGTTTTTTTGACCCCAGATTACTCCGTAAAAATAATCTGTCATCCTTATTTATATTACAAGCGATGTTAATCAAAACTGATCGGCTCTTTGATCACCCGGTCACATGGAGTGTACACGGGGACGGGGGGGGCAGCGTATGGATCACACATATGAGGTATTGCCTTAATTGTTGGAGTGAGAGCAATAATTCTAGCTCTAGACCTCCACTGTAACTCTGAACAGGTAACCTGTAAAGGTGTTTGAAACATCACCTATGGAGATTTTTAAAAACCGTAGTCTGTTGACATCCCACAAACGTGCTCAATTGTAAAGCGTGACATGTTGAGTATCTACAGCTGTGGCCAAAAGTTTTGAGAATGGCACAAATATAATATTTTCACAAAGTCTGCTCCTTCAGTGTTTTTGGATATTTTTGTTAGATGTTACTATAATATACTGAAGTATAATTCCAGAAGTGTCAAAGGCTTTTACAAGACAATTTACAAGTTTATGCAATGAGTCAATATTTTCAGAGTTGCCCCTTCTTTTTCAAGACCTCTGTCATTCACCCTGGCATGCTGCCAATCAACTTGTGGGCCACATCCTGACTGATGGCAGCCCATTCTTGCAGAATGAATGCTTGGAGTTTGTCAGAATTTGTTGGTTTTACTTTGTTCACCCGCCTCTTAAAGCGGAGCTCCACCCTAAAGTGAAGTTCCGCTGATCGGAACCCTCCCCCCTCCAGTGTCACATTTGACTCCTTTCAGGGGGGAGTGGGTTGCAGATACCTGTCTAAAGACAGGTATTTGCACCCACTTCCGGCCCAGCATTCACGGGCAAAAGACGGGTTTTCCTTCACTTCCCGTCGCCCTCCCCATTGTGTGCTGGGAACACTCGGCTCCCAGCACACATCGGGAGCCAATCGGCGGGCACAGCGCGACTCCCAGATACATTACACACAGATACACCCGGATACATTACACCCCCCATACACACACATACACACAGATACACCCAGATACATTACACACCCCCATACACACAGATACACCATTTACATAGTCAGAGCTGCACAGTTTGCTTTAATCTTCAAACATCCCATACTTGCATAGACTGGTTTTTATGTAAAGGTGAACTATCCTTTTAATGGTCCATTTTCATACTGAAGCTGATCAGGCTGTTTGCTGATGTAATTTTTTCTTTTTGTTCAGGTTCCCTATGGATCTAAACAGTGCCAGCACCGTTGTGTTGCAGTCTTGACACAGCAGCAGCCAGCCAAGATTCCTCCTCCGTACTGAAACCAGCTGAGGAGCAACTCAAGCAGTGGGAGACACAGCCTGGCTTTTACAGCGTCCTGCTGGTGAGACCTTCCTTACACACTAACCATGGAATACATAAAGACTGATGCAGACAGATCTTTCCAAGTGTGTCTTGCATGCATTCTAAAAGTAGGGCACTGTGCTCCAGTGGTGTAACTAGAACCTTCAGGGCCTCGGTGCAAGAAGCCATGAAGGCCCTGACCACTAACCAGGGCCCTTCCCTTCAAGCCCGGTGGTGGAGCACCAGGGCCCGGTCACAAGTGCAACCTTTGTGACCCTTGTAGTTCTGCCACTGATTTTTTTTTTTTTTACATTGTAATTTAAAAAAATATTGTTTTTTGATCCCCCATTGGGGGCATTTGGTGAGATGTCAGAGATCTAAACAAACCTCTGATGTTTCCCCTTTGAGAAAGATAGGAGATTGCGGACACAGCCCTGAATCTCCATCTCAGCAGCCTCATCTGTACAGAATGAATGGACAGGAACAGCTCTGTACAAAACTTCCTGATCATTTGCGAACTGAAGCATAGTAAACACAGTTTACTGTGTTAGTTATGAATGAATAGACACAGTGATCAGTACGAATCACTTTCACTTTCAGAAAAGGAAGTAATATACCAGCCCCTCCCCAGCCCCTGCCTTTCCATCTTGACAATATCCCCCGCAGAATAGGGGGGTGGGAGGGGGGAGCAGGAGAGAACAGTGGGGGGAGGCACAGAATGAAAGCTAAATAAGGAAGTATGGTGGGGGTTAACTGCATAAAGAGAAACTGATCTCTCCATTTTTGCTGCTGATGCTGCTAAATGCCTGCTCGCCTCCTCCTCTCCCTCCCACAGGAAAATTAAGAGATCAGTTCCTCTATATGCAACCCCCCAGCTGCTCCTCCTAGGCCCCAGGCGGTCTCCCATCCAGGTACTAACAGTCTGTGTCTCACCTGTGTCAGCATCCAGTTCAGTGCTAGTTCCAGGAGCTCTCCTGTTGGGTCTTGAAAGAGTGACCCTCCCACAGGGCGAGAACTGTCCAGTAGTAATCGGCGCAGTACCTACCAGTAGGACGTGTGGCTCCTGGGCTCCAGACAGGCAGGGTTTTTCCACCCCCCGCCCAGCAGGCCTTCTCATCCGCCTTCTCTGGCTGCTTCTCACCTCCAGGTAAGCCCCTGCTACTCAGGGCGATCTTCACCTCCCTAGGACCCGTTAGGTGGCCGTCCTTGTGAGGACAGCCACGGCGGCAGCCTAATCTCCCCCAACGGAGATACAACTCCCCCGCGATCCGCTTCCTCCAGCTCTCGGCCCCCCCCAACAAAAGCCGCTCCCCCCGCTCCTTCACTCTGGTCCATACGCCCCCCTTACAGCATCACCATTCAGAGGCACCTACTTGCGACCTTCCACGGCAATTTTCGCCATTCCAGGTCGTTTTTTCGGGACCTCCGCGCCAGGCCTCTCTCAGACGCGGGGCCGCGATCCAGGAAAGTCCGCGGCTTCACCTGCGGCCTAACACTGCGCCGCAATTTCATACACAGAATCCCCTCCAAGCCACCAGAAACCTCCCAGGAGTTCGCCCCAGCCCTTGCAGGATTCATCACCCCTCAACAACCTGTCTCCCCCCCATCCCAGTCCTTCCAGCTGACTATACAATCAGCCTGGGTCCCTGGTCCTGCTCCCGGTCGGCGGCCATCTTGGTACCACCAGCAGCAGTGACAGCTCTCACCCCCTGTTTCATAAGTTAATAATACTTGATCCAGGGGCTTCGCCTCGATCGCCATTCAGGGATCAGGAAGGAATTTTTTCCCCTACCAAAGCAAATTGGCACAGCACGGCTAGGGGTTTTTTGCCTTCCCTCTGATCAAGCTGGGAGGATTCACTGAATCCTCCCCCCATCGTCACCAAAAAATAACTACTTTGCCCCGGTGATTGGCTACCATGGCTAATCTGCGATACTCTGCAGAAACCATTTGGGATTTGAGAGTGAGTGCGCGCAATACTGCCAGCCATCACCAAAAAGACCCTAAGAATGGAGCAATTTTTGAGGATCGATCTGAAGATCGGCCATCAAA